>PVLD010007126.1:0-18691 GCA_004027595.1 Dinomys branickii | reverse complement strand
CCCAAGTTGACACAAAGTATCAACCATAACAATCCACCCTTTGTCAATTTGGCAATCAGATTTTTTAAAACCAGTTTTTAGATATAAAGACATGTTATTGTATTAGAACCATAACATTTTGTCTCTTAAAGACTTATGTATATCTCTATGTAAAAGGCATTTACTTTTATCTGTAAAAGTTATTAAAGCCTTCACAGTTTTAGCATTATTGAAAAGTTTAAGTATCAAGTCACTTTTTAGATATAAGGCAAATGTTTAGCTGTGAGCTCTTGTATAAATGAAAGACTTTTAACATTTAATGGCACAAAATAAATATTATCATTTAAAAGATATAAATAGGGGAATATGGAACATTGGGACTAAGGCAAGTTTAAAATTTAGCAGGGCTAACAGTATGTCTTACAGTTTTATGTTCAGTCTCTGAAGTAATCTGTGGCACATTGTGAGCTTTAAAGGGCTTGTGTAAATCTACCCCTGTGGCACTTTTAGTGGTTATAGTTTTCATGGCTTCATTTTTGGGTGGGTCTATTTGGGGTTTTTTTTTGTAGCTTTTTTTTTGTCTTTTGAGACAATGTCTCGCTACGCAGTTCAGGCTGGTCTTGAGCTCACTTTGTAGCCCAGGCTGGTCTTGAACTCACAGCGATCCTCATCCCTGCTGCAGCTTCTTTAGATTACAATCTACGTTTTTGGCTTTTTTGAATGTTTGAGTTTTTTATTGTATCTTTTGTTTTATATTTATAGCTGTATATGTTGCCCTCTTGGGGGCACACTGTTTGGCCTCTCAGGCCTTTTGAAATTCAGGTGGAAGTCTTTTTAACCTTAGAACTCTTATATTTTGTATGTATTTGAAACTAGTGTTATGTGGATGATATTAAGGTTTGTTGTGACCTGGAGCAGTAGCCAAGTTTTTGTTTCTGTTTTTTAGCCATAGGGGCTGAGTGTCTGGACGGGTGGGTAGTCTGAATCTAATAACATGGTGTTTTGTGGCTTTTTTCTTTTTTAAAGTAAAGTCTTTTACCTTTGTAGTTTTGAGGCTACAAAGGCTGGAGACTCAATGTTTTTTGTGATGTCCTCAGGCCATCTTTTTTTTTTTTGTAGTAATTAAGATCTCTTTGGCTTTATCTTTGTAATCTATAGCTTTATTGGAGCTTTTTTTTTTTTTGCCAAACTTATATTTTAAATTATCTTGTTGGGCTCTTTGTTCTTCATTTTTAACATAAATATGGCTAAAAGTCCCCAACAATAGCCATGCCACTGTCTCAACATTTGACTGCCTTGAAATTTGTTTTGCCAGATTAATTAGTCTGTCATCCTCAGTATCAGGCAAAGTTTTTGTTTTTGGTCTTTTCGAGGTAAGGTCTCACTGTGCAGTTCAGGCTGGCCTTGAGCTCACTTTGTAGCCCAGGCTGGCCTCGGAACTCACAATGATCCTCCTGCTTCAGCCTCCTGAGTGCTGGGATTACAGGTGTGCACCACCATGCCTGGCTCCAGGCAAAGTTTTTGGACACAAGCAAAATGTAGACAAACTTTTTGCCAAGCCATAACATATATCATCTGGAGTCTAACAACCAATGTAGTCTTTTTTTTTTTTTTTTTTTTAGCAGAAACCTGTTAAACCCAGTGTTTTTCGGCAGGATTGTTATCAGCCTTTTGAACTCGAACCAGAATCTCCCAAATAGAACAGCCGAAGGCGTTTTAGCTCCATTTTTTAAAGTGACATCTCTGAATCTTTTTAAACATTTTTTATAAGCCATTTTAAAGGCTCTTGAACCAATGGTCAGGTATTGTCACAGTAACAACCCCACTCCTGGTACCAAATTTTGTCTTGGGTTTTTGTTGTTGTTGTTGAAACAAAATATTTGATCCCCAAAATGAAGGAAGGAACAGTTTATTTAGCTTATAGTTTTTGGAGGTTTTAGTTTATATTTGGCTGGCTCTAAGGCAGAGTGGCACATGGCAGAGGGCAACAGTTTATGGAGGCAGAACAGCAAAGCAACAAGCACAAAAGGGGGAGGTGGCAGCAAGCAGCCTCTTTTTTTATATATATTATAAACAGGCTACCCCCACGCAGAGGGCATATGACACTCACATAGGCTTAAAATAAGCACAAAATAAGCACCCTGGCACTCTAAGTTATTTAGCCAAACCTCTAAACTCCCCAAGTTGACACCATTCCGTGCAAATAAGGGAGTGAGATTAGGAAGGGATAAAGATGATGTACAACAACATAAAGTTATCACTGAATTTATTTTATTTCAAAGATATCTATGTACACCAAGTAAATACACACGGGGATTTGTGCAGTTTGGTTTGTCTTCCACACTGGCATGCAACATTTTGGCAGATGTGAGTGGGCAAGCCAGGTACCCCCTGTGGTGGCCCTGGCTCTCTGTAAGGGATGTGATGTGGGAACAGGAAGGGGAGCATGTAGGGTGAAGCTTCTGGTGAAGGGTGGTGTGTGTACTGTGTCTTATTTCTGCAAATGAATTAACATTTCCCTTACATCTTGCTAAAGAGCAGGCTGCCTTTCTGTGTCACCTCTCTCTTCATCTGCCCTACATGTTCACGTTTTCTTATACACTATTTTAAAGAATCGTTTGGAACCAGGTGAGGTGGTGCACACCTGTAATCCCAGTACTTGGGAGGGTGAGGCAGCAGGATCACCCTGAGGTTCAAGGCCTGCCTGGGCTACATGGTGAGTTCAAGGCCAGCCTGAATAGCAAGACCCTGTCTCAAAAAAAAAAAAAAGCCTTCTGGGTCCTTAGATGTCCTGTGGGCAAATACTAGCTTAATCTACAGGTGTGCTGGTGTCTTCCTTTTCTCTAACAGGGTCTGAGATTGCACTGCTCACCAGTACCACCCCAGTCCTCTACCCTGTGACTTACAGGTGTAGGGGAGCCGGGTTGCCCCTCCTTTCTCAGAGCAGTGCTTTTCAAACTACTCTGTAGAACCCCCAAGGTCTCTTTGGACTCTTCAAGGGATCCTTGACCAGTGAAGCATTTCTCACCAGAAAAAGGAAACACAGACTCCCCAGTCTGCATGGTTGTTTTTTATATCAGGACTCTCCATGATACTTAATTTTGAGAAGTATTTGGATTTCTTCCCCCCTCCTCCCGATTGCACCCCCCTGGTGTTTCTCCTTAACTGCTAGCTGTGACTCCACAGGTAAAGGAAGAGGGTTCTTTCACTGGGCGGCATCCTGGGTTCTGACAGCCAGCATTTACCAGCTGCACCCAGACTGCTTTCTTTCCTAAAAAGAAGTCAGGTGGTGGACTGTCCTAGAGGATCCAGGGTTGTTTTGCTTTTTGTTTTTGAGACAGGGTCTCGCTATGCAGTTCAGGCTGGCCTTGAACTCACTATGTAGCCCAGGCTGGCCTTGAACTTGTGGCGATCCTCCTGGCTCAGCCTCCTGAGTGCTGAGATTACAGGGGTGCACCACCACACCCAGCAAGATCGAGGTCTTTCGTGCTAAATAAAACTGATATCTGGACATCGGGCTTCTTGGTTGGAACTAGTGAGTGACCTTCCTCAGTGCATTTACCTGGAAAACCACCTTAGCACCAAGTGGGAGAACAAGGCCATCTGGAACTAAAGCAACAGTCCTCTCAACTGTGAGAGAGGGGGCACAGGGCTGAGAAGGTCTGGGGTCAAGCCCTCGGGCTCTGCCACCCCTAGGAAATCTGCCCCAGCTCTTAAAGTGCACTTAATACCAGATGGAGACATTATACAAGGGACTCTTGGAGGGGGGGCGTGTATTCTTGGGAAAAGCCAGGCTCCAGCTCGAAAGGAAAACATCTAGAGAGAGCTATTTTGCCAATGAACTGGAAGCCCCAAACCAAAAGGCAGAGAAAGGAAGAACGTGAGACCCCATATGGGAGCAAGCGATCCAGCTCACTGCTTCGACCTGAGGGCACTGTGACAAAAAGGAAGAGAGAAACAAACCAACCAAAACACTCAGAACTTCTCAGCTGGTTCACTCTCCAGGTCCAAGGACTAAGCATTCTGCTGACATCCGCCTACTCCTATCACCACGGCCAGAGGAGCAGCCATTTGACAGACTCTTGCAAAGGATCTGTCTCCTCCTTTCTGCAAAATATTTTTAATCAACTCTGCATTCTAGGGTAGAGGGTCCTAAAAGGGGCTTGGACGAGAAAGAGAAATGTGCTTCACACAATCCACGTTTCTCAGTCCAGGGGAGAGCAGAGGAGGAAGGCAAAAGGCCAACTTTGCAGGCCAGCGGTAAACACCTGGAATCTCTTGAGTCAGGTAATGGGTGCATGGAGAAAATTATCTGTGTGATTTGGAAGTCCTCCCACTTCACCCTCCCCTGTATTCATGAAAGAGAAGCGAGGAAGAGTGCATTTCTGTCTTCTGAGGGTGCTAAGACATTTTTCTGCTTAAGGCTTTGTATGTACGTATATACGTGTGTGCGCGTGTACACGTGTGTGTGAGAAAGCAGGATCATAGCCCTCCAGTCCCCATGTCTTCTCCCATCATCCTTGTGACCTCTGCTCAGTGACTAACACCACTCAGTGTGAGAGACGAGAATAGGAGAGAAGAAACACTTCCCCTCCTCTCTGTTGTCCCGAATGAGGAAGTTAGACTATGCTTAGAAATGGCTGAAGACATTACTACGTACTGAGAGCGGGACGGAGGAGGGAGAGACATGGTAGCAGCTTCTGATATATAGGTACAGAGTACAAAGAGATACAGAGTCAGGAGGAGAGGACATCCAACAATACGGTGCAACGACAGGGGCTGGGGAGGGAGTGAGTATCAGAGACCACAGGTGTGCAGCATGCTGAGAGAAGAGGCCTCAGTCCCTCTTAGAAACTGGGGAAGAAAGAGAAAGAAGGTGTGAGGAACCAGCTGCTTTGTAGGAACAGATGGCTTTTGGCCACATGTGGGTTTGCAGTCCTGTCCCCTTTTTTTTATTGTCTTTTTGAGACAGGTTCTCGCTATGCAGTTCAGGCCGGCCTTCAGCTCACTTGGTAGCCCAGGCTGGTCTTGAACTTGCAATGATCCTCCTGCCTCAGCCTCCCAAGTGCTGGGATTACAGGTGTGCACCACCACACCCGGCTCCTGTTCCCTTAATACCAACAACCAGATCATCCAACCGGCCCCTGCCATGCCATCCCTGACCCTCCCATAGTCCTCCTTAGGGAAGAGGGTGGGTTAGAGTTTGGGACAGCTGCTTCTACCTCCACTGACCCATACAAAGGGGACTGCTGACATTATGGCTAAAAGGACAAAGCTAGACTTCATGGGCATTTCCTGCAGCTTTTTGGTGATGTGTGCAGATGGGAAGACAGCTCACAGGTGTTGGGAGTAAATCACATTGCCTGTACAGCAGTATCTTCACAAAATCTCTATCCCTCTAAGACATTTGAGAGTGGAGGTAGAGGGAGGGGCCCTTGTTATCTATGGCCTATAACAGTGATGGCGAACCTTTTAGAGTTTTTAATGACACAAACAGCCCCCTGCAACACGCATGCCATAGGTTCACCATCACTGGTCTATGACCTGTGCGTGGCAGATGGACAGTGGCCCTTGCTCACTTCTTTTGGCGTACGGCAGTGACCCCTAGTGGCAGAAAGCAGCACTGTGGTTACTACAATAGCCAAAGGGAAAGCAATATATGCAAGTAGCCCCTAGCAGGGGACGGCAGGAGTAAAAGTCCTTAGATGGTTAAAAAAAGAGAAAACGAAGGAAATGCGGGCGGGAAAGGGGGCCGCATGAGGCTGGTCAGGGGAAGGGGCCCGGTGCTACCTGAAAGTGTGGATATGTAGCCATCGTCCTGTGGGAGATTAGCTGGCTGCGGTCTCTTGGTGGAGAGGGAAATGCTTGGCCTGGTCCTCAGCCTCGTAGCCACACGGCAGGTCACTCCTACAGGAGACACACAGCCAGGTCAGCGCCACAGAAACGCAAGTATTCCTGCCACTGCCACTGCTCTGCTAGCACTACTGTGAGATGAGCAAGGGCAGGGGCAGGGCCCGCTCGCCCGTGTGTTCCAGGGACACGCAGACCTGCAAGGCCAGGCTGATGTAAATGACTGGCCCAAGGTCACAGCGTTCCAAAGTGAGGAGAGAAACCACTTTATCAGGCGTGCGTGGCCCCATAACTAGAACGGGAAGAGGCCCCGGAGGGGACCAGAGGAGGGCAGTGTTCTGCACAGAGGAGAGGGAGTGCCTGGGTCTCCCTGACGACCCCGGGAAGGCAGGAAGATGCTCATTTCCTCCTCCCTCCCCCAGAGGCTCCAGGGAAGCGGTAAGCAGGGCAGAGGAAAATCCAGTCGTTCTGGTCCCACCCAGAGAACCCAGAGCAGTGAACGGTGTACCTATTGTCATTGATATCCGTAGCATTTCCTGAAGGGGTCGCCGGTGAGGCCATGACGAGAAGGAGAGAGCAGAGGGCTGTTAGGAACGGTCTTCCTAGGCCCCTCCCACCCTAACCCCTCTGCAAAAAAAGTCAGTCTTCACACCTTCCTCAGCCACCCAAGCCCGCACCGTTACTGTTTGAGAAAAAGCCTAACCAAGGAGAAGGGAAAGGACAGGCAGGAGAGGTGAAATCCAGACCTGAAAGAGTGGGGAGGTATCTTTTCGATTTTTGTTTTTGTGGTACTAGGGCTAGAGCCCAGGGTCTGGTGCACGCTAGACAATGGTCTGCCAGGGAGCTGTCTCTCCAGCCCGGGGAACGTTTTACCAGAAGCCTTAGCATGTGAGGAAGGTTCAGTTAAGCTAGGGTCACTTCCTTTCCCCATACCTCTGCACTTGCCCTAGAGACCCCAAAGGCTGGGGTTACCCATCTTGGGTCACTTACCATTGTCCATGTTGGCCTTCTGATAGGAAGCCAAGGGGCCACCAGAAGACGGAGCTCCACTGCTGGTACAGGAGTTAGCAAAGCTGGATGGAGCAGAAAAGAGAAATGCACCCCTAGCATCCATGCTTCACTATTGTTTTTTTTTTTTTTTTTTTTGTCTTTTTGAGACAGGGTCTCGCTACGCAGTTCAGGCTGGCCTTGAGCTCACTTTGTATCCCAGGCTGGTCTTAAACTGGAAAAGATCCTCCTGCCTCAGCCTCCCGAGTGCTGGGATTACAGGTGTGCACCACCATGCCCAGTGATGCTCCACTGTTCCGAAGACCACTAACCCAGGATCACCCTTAGCCACAGAGCCACACAGCGCTCCCCACCCCCAGGGAGCAGAGCACAGCAAACATGGCAGCACTGGCAGGGAGGCAGAAGCCCACCCTATGACAGGTGTGATATTCAGGAAGGACTAGAAATGAAGCTACTTTGGAAAATAACTGAGTCCTAACCAACAGCTGACCCAACTCTATGCCTTCTGGGCTCCAGAAACCCTCAGGCTGGACCCCCAGCCCGTGCCCGTGGTCACTCACTACACATCCGAGGTGGAGCTGGGTGCAGCCTGCAGGTACAAATTCTGGTAGTTCTGGAAAAGGCTGTTGGTGTAACTGATGCACTCAGGGCTCCGGGTGCCATAGGGGTTGGTCGGGGAGGACGCTGGGTAATGGCCAGGCCGCACGGGTTTGGCTGTCGTAAAGAGGAAATGAACATGAGGAAGCTGTTCGTCACTCTGAATTGCCCTGGTCCCAGAGGTCGTTCCACAGAGCTTAAAGTGAGCTGCTTACAATATAATTCATGGCTTTTCTTTCTCAGCAGCACTTGGGGTTGAACCCAGGACTTCCTCACAGGTTAGGCAAGCACTGCACTGCTGAGCTCCAGTCTTAGCTCTTTTTGTTTTTGTCTTGAGACAGGGTCTCGCTACGCAGTTTAGACTGACCTTGAGCTCACTTTGTAGCCCAGGCTGGCCTCGAACTGGTAACGATCATCCTGCTTCAGCCTCCCAAGTGCTGGGATTACAGGCTTGCTCTTATTTTTGGATATGAGGGAAGTCGGGGCACTATAGGCAATATGGTAGTTGCCTGCCCCTGGGCAACTTGCCAGGCTCGCTCCAGGCTGTGATCCCAACCTGCCTTGACCCCACTCACCGATCTGGGCGGAATGGCCTCTCTTGCCCGAGCTCTTGTACCGTACAGCCTCCTTGATGCGGTCCACTTCCTGCTGGTACCGGCGCTTGTCCTTCATGGCGCCCTCCTTGGCTTCCTTCAGTGCACCCTCCAGGGCCTTAACTCTCTCAGCCGTAGCCCTAAGTCGTTTTTCCAGTTTAGGAAGCTCACAACGCAAATCTGCATTGTCACGTACCAGCTGCGGTGCGTCCAAAGAGAAGAGGTGGAAACAGGCACACGGCCCAAGATGGAGGCACGAGACACGGGGTCGAGAGTGAGCATGAGGGGTGGAGAGAAAGAAGCCAAGAGTCAGAGAAGATGGTTGTTTCTGTAAGAGATTCATTTCCTTCCTCTGATGTGGTCTTCTGTCCAGTTCTTTTCTTCTTCCTACATCATTTTTCTGGGTTGCAAAACCTTCATTGCCACCATAGGCTGGAAGTTTTCTTTTTGATTTTTTGAGACAGGATTTTGCTATGTAGTTCAGGATGGCCTTGAACTCACTATGTAGCCCAGGCTAGCCTTGAATTCGAGGCAATCCTCCTGCCTCAGCCTCCTGAGTGCTGGGATTACAAGCGTGTACAACAGTGCCCAGTCAGCCCAGAAGTCTTGACAGTGCCTGGACCCCTCCTTCATTGGGCGTGGATACTCCCCTCCACCATCTCTCATGGTTTCTGCCAAACCAGCAGCTCCAGGGCCCCCATGGGGATGAGGCAACCCCTTCCCCAAAGACGGCTGCATGGGCGTGCAAAGGGCAGGGCAGCTGTGGGGGGAGCAGTGTGAAGCCTGGGTGTGGTGTGGACGAGAATGAGCCCAGGTAGGCACAGTGCAGAGCAGAAGCAAAGGTGTAATTTAGGAGCCCCACACACATCCACGTACACACCGTGCCCCAGTGGAAGGAAAGAAAATGTTTGCGGTCTCACAAATGTGTGCTCATTCCCCTCACTGCAGGACTTGCTGGGCTGCCTCCTACTCCTTTAAACTAAGCTGGGGGTGGAAGCAAGCACCCTGCAAGTAGAAAACTCTCTGACCCTGCCCCAAAACAACTGGGGCACCACAAACTACAGAAGGCCCAGGGCCTTGGGGATATCAGGCACACAGGCACAGCAGGGGACTCGGGTATGGGGCACAGCTGGAGTCCTCTGTGCGACTTTAATTGGTGATTCTTTTTTTTTGTCTTTTTGAGACAGGGTTTCACTATGCAGTTCAGGCTGGCCTTGAGCTCACTTTGTAGCCCAGGCTGGTCTCAAACTTCCAAAGATCATCCTGCCTCAGCCTCCCAAGTGCTGGGATTATAGGGGTGCACATCATGACAAAGCCTTAATTTGGGTGATTTATGGCTTACAGTGCGTGTTTTTACTGGGACAATAGTTTAACTTGATAATACATTTGCAGCCCTGACTATTAAAATTCTGTTAGCCGAGCACTTCTTGTATCTCTCCTTTTTCTTCCTGTCTCTGAGGTAGGACATTATGCCAAGTCCTCTGTCCTTTGGGGGAGCAGTTTTTGGCCTGTGGGACTTACAGCAGAGGAAGAAGCAGAGGCTTTGATGAGGGAAAAAGATATGCCTCTGTTTTAATTATTATTTTATTTTTTTGTGGCACCAGGGATTGAACTCAGGACCTTCTGCTTGCCAGGCAGGCACTTATGCCACTGAGCTATATGCCCAGCCCTATTTGTTACTTTTAAAGCAGTTTAATAGGTGTTTGGCTAAAGAGGTAAAGTGAACATCCGGGAATGAAAACAGAATGGAACAACTATTGCAAATAGTTCCTGGAAGTCTGGAAGCCTTCCCAAAAAAGGAAGACAGAGAGAGAGAGAGAGAGAGAGAGAGAGAGAGAGAGAGAGAGAGAGAGAGGGAGAGGGACAGAGAGGGAGAGGAGCGAGAGGGAGAGGGACAGAGAGGGAGAGGAGCGAGAGGAAAAGAAAGAAAAAGAAAGAAACAAAGGAAGAAAGAAAGAAGAAAGATGGCAGTAAAGCCCTTGACAGCCCCAAATAAAATCAGTCAGCTCTGAAGATTATCACCGGGCTGCAGGTTTGGGAATTTTTCATTACAAGAAAAGTTGTAGTTGGAGCCGGACGTGGTGGCGCATGCCTGTAATCCCAGCACTTGGGAGGCTGAGGCAGGAGGATCGTTGCGAGTTCGAGACCAGCCTGGGCTACAAAGTGAGCTCAAGGCCAGCCTGAACTGCATAGCAAGACCCTGTCTCAAAAAGACAAAACAAAAAAAGAACAAGTTGTAGGGAGTATTTACTATGTAGCTGGGAATCTCACTGGGAGGAAAAGGAAGTAAAGTCCTAGGTTACTGAGAATGTGAGTCTACCTGGAATTTTAAGGTAGCCTTGAGAAGGGAGTGAGGTCTGAGTTTTTCTTTTTCTTTCCCTTTTTTCCTCTCCTCTCCCTGCACACTGAGAATTGAACCCAGAGCCTAGGCAAGTGCTTTGCCACTGAGATACATCCCAGCCCCCGACAGAGTTAGGGTTTCCTTTATGAATCAATTGAAAGAACCAGTTGACAGGCTGTCGAGACTGACTCACAGCTCAATGCTTTGGCACCAGCGCAGGGACTCCTGCTCTGCACACACCAAACATTGCCCTTCCACCTCCCCAGCCTGTACCTCTGAAACCCAGTCACCCAACTAAGGCGCCGCAGCAGGCAGAGGGGCAGGAACGTCCATAAGCAGGCGTTCTAACCCGCCCCAACCAGGCTGGCTGGCTGAAGGACATCATTTAATGTCCTGGGTTCTTTCCCCAAGGCTAGCAGACAGAGCTGTCTGCATGAGAGAAAGCACAATTCCTTTTTTTCTTTTTGTCTTTTTGAGACAGGGTTTCACTGTGCAGTTCAGGCTGGCCTTGAGCTCACTTTGTAGCCCGTGCTTTTCTTGTCTCCCTGCTTTCTGCCTGGCTAAAACCTGGGTTTTTAATTTTTTCTTTAAATTTTATTTATTTTTTGGTCTTTTTGAGACAGGGTCTCACTACATAGTTCAGGCCAGCTTGTGCTCACTTTGTAGCCCAGCCTGGTCTTGAACTCCAAATGATCCTTCTGCCTCAGCCTCCCGTGTGAAGGTATGCACCACCACATCCGGCTAAAATCTGATATATACTCTTTTGTACATATATATATTTTTTTAAATTAATTTTTTGCTGGGGCTAGGGATCAAGCCCAGAGCTTCACACATGCCAAGTACTTTACCCCGAGCTAACAGCCCCACACCCCTTGCTATCTAGCTCCATAATTCTTCAACTCCTGTCCATTTCAGTCTCTTCCTCTAAGATAGGCCTGAAGAACCCATTTCCAGCAGAGGTGAATCAGGAACTTTGAGAAGTGAAAACAGGCAGGAACCAAAGAACAAGAAAAAGGCAGGCCCAAACACGGCAGAAGGAGAGGACTGGCAGGAGAAGAAGAGGACAGTAAGGAAAGGATGTAAGAGCCTCTTCCTGAGTCCACGGGGCCTCCAAGGCCTTTGGGAATCATAGCGACCTGACCTCAGAAGCTCACCCCCTCCCTGGGCTCTTACCTGTTTGTGAACCTTTGTAAGTTGTTCCAGGTTGTTCTCAAGAAAGGAGATCTTCTGCTTTTGTGAGTGACTCCCCCCACTGTCCTCGGGCTCCATTTCTGCACTCTGCTTAGAGATGGAGGGAAAGATGTGATCGTCCTGAGGACAAACAGGCCCCACCTTGGCCAGCCAAGCCAGCCCCACGGGAGCAGCAGCGCTGGGAAAAGCTTCGGAGGAGCAGAGGACGCGGGGTTGGCAGAGGCCAGGAGGGGGCACTCACTTTCTTGACTCGAGTCGTGACGTCTTGAACGAACAGCTTGCGAAGATTGTGGAGGGTCTGGAGTTCACGAGCCTGGGAAGAACCAAAAAATTCGGGATTTCTAGATAGTGTGTTTATCTTCTCCCTCCACTTTCTTTTTTTTTTTCTTTTTGGTCTTTATGAGACAAGGTCTCTCTATGCAGTTCAGCCTGGCCCTGAGCTCACTTTGTAGCCCAGGCTGGTCTTGAACTCGCAATGATCCTCCTGCCTCAGTCTCCTGAGTCCTGGGATTACAAGCGTGCGCCACCATGCCCGGCCCTCCTCCCACAATTATCAGAAACTTCAGTCTATGTAGTCAAGTGAGTCACTCATCTTTTAGGAAAAGATGTAGCTTGGTTATGTCATAGACAACGATGGCGAACCTTTCAGAGTTCTGAATGATAACAAAGAGCTGGTTGCGGCATGGGTGCCATAGGTTCGCCACCACCACCACAGACTAATTGCCGAAGGGCAGGAAAAACCAGGTCTGGAAGGAACCGGGGGTGGGAAGAAGGGTGTGAAGCTTGGCACAGAAGGAAATCACTCACAACTGTCTCCTCCAGGCCTTTGAGGTCCTGCTTGGACTGCTCATGTCGCTCGTACAGAAATCTGCAGCAAGAGAAGTAAGAAAGGAGAAAACAGAGATTCCTCAGGACTCGCCTTCCACCCCCTGCTCCATCCCTTCAATCTCTCTTCTTCTATCATTTATTACACAAGTTACTCATGTTCACTGTGCAAAAGTGAGGAGAACAATTTAAAAAGAGAACTAAGAGAAATTCTATAGAAAAGCCACGATTTTACTACTTATAGATCAAAGCACCGTGAAGTACCTGGTGTCCGTTGTAGCACACTATTATTTTTATCTGCATATAAATGTTATGAGAGCTGGGCGTGGTGGCGCATGCCTGTGATCCCAGCACTCAGGAGGCTGAGGCAGGAGGATAGCTGCGAGTTCAAGTTCGAGACCAGCCTGGGCTACAAAGTGAGCTCAAGGCCAGCCTGATCTGCAATAGCGAGACCCGGTCTCAAAAACACAAAAATAAATAAACTTTATGAGATCAGATAACTCACACTGTTTTGTAATCTGCTTGCCATACTTCCTAGACTATCACAAGGCTCTTTCCCAGAGGTCAGCTAATACTCTGCAGTGGTCATTCCTGACTACCCATCAAGTTTGCTTCCTGGGAGTCACCACGTCACAGCTACACACGCACCCTGCCTCTACAAGCACATCTGCAAGCACATCTGCCCGTAGCCCAGAGTCTATCTGGCCTTGGGCCTGCTGGCAGGACAGTCACTCACGTCAGCTCCTGAAGCTTGGCGCTCTTCTCATGTTCTTCGTTTTTCAGCTTCTCGTAGTCAGCCTGGAGTTTCTCCAGCTCTAATTGGAGCTTCTGATTCAGGCTACAGGAGGTATTGGGAGAAAAAAAAAGATAGTGATGAGCAGTCAGGGATGAACAGACCTTCCAACATTTGTCTGCTTCTTGTATGAGTGAACCTAGTTAGAACGGATGCATCTCAACAAAGGCAAGGCAGGGGCATCACAGTTCCTGACTTAAAATTATACTATAGAGCTACTATGATAAAAGCAGGATGGTACTGGCAAACAGCAAACCTAGGATCAATTAATGCATGAAAAGATGCAGACACAGCTCCAAACACACTCAGCTACCTTATCTTTTTTTTTTTTTTTTTTTTTTTGGTACTAAGAATCAAACTCAGGACCTTACACTTGCCAGGCAGGTGCTGTGCCACTGAGTTATATCTCCAGGCCCAGCCACCTTATCTTTGACAAAGGAGACAAACACCTTCACCAGAAGGAAGATAGACTCTTTAAAAACTGATGTTGGAAAAAAAGCAAAAACAAAAACAAAAACTGATGCTGGAAGAACCGTCTCTCCACATGCCAAATGTTAAAACCCATATCTTTCACCATGCACTAAACTAAAATCAAAATGGATCAAAGATCTAAATATTAAAATAGAAACACTAAATCTGCTGGAAGAAAAAATAGGCAGAACTCTTAAAGGCATCTGTATAGGCAAAGACTTTATGAACAAAACCCTGACTGCACAGGAAATACCACAAAGAATCAACAACTGGGATCTCATTAAAAAGCTTTTGCACAGCAAAAGAAATCACCAATACAGTGAAGAAACCTCCCTTAGAATGAGAAAAAATTTTTGCCAGTTTTTCCTCAGACGAAGGAGTAATTTCTAGAATATATAAAGAGCTCAACGGCCTCCCGATCCTGTGTGGCTTGCCGGTGGCTGCAGCCAGAAATTGGCTTTTTGGCAGCTGCGGCACGGGGTGGACTCAGAGCCTGCACTCCTCGGACAGGCTGCTCTAATCCGAGCTGCGGACCAGGGTCCCGCTCCGGGCCCCGTCCACGCCACCGGGACTCTCCTTGGCTTGCAGCCCGCGGCCGTGGCGGCATGCGGAGCACAGAGGAGCGGAGTGCCTTGCTCCCTTCCCTAGGCCCGGAGCGCACGGGTACTGTGGCGGCGGCGGTCAGCGGCCCCTACGAGAGCACCGAGGAGACAGAGAAGCGCCAGGGAGGGGCAGATCGCGGGTGAAGCACGAAATATTAGCACTTTGGGATGCTCCTGCCTGCATGGATCCCGGGACAGGTGAGCTGTTTGCGCGCCGTGACCGGATCACTGAGTGGGGGAGGAGCTCGGCCCAGAGGGGAACATCTGAGCGGCACCCATGCCTGCAGGGACCCCTGGGCAGAGGAGCTGTTTACATGCCCCGGCCAGGTCTCTGGGTAGGGAGTAGCTCAGCCCACAAAGCAGCATCTGAGCAGCCTTTTGAGTGGAACTCTTAGCAGAAAGCTTAAGGGACATTCCCCCGAAGAGAAGGAGCCATTGGAGCAGCCTTTGCAACGGACCTTTGCCTGGTGAACTGCCTGGGGAATTTATAGCTCAATAGTTTGAATATGATATCCAAAAATGGGAAGACAGAAGAACAAAACGCAGTCTCAGAACTCAACCCCACCCAGAACAAGTCCTGGATGCGAGGATATAGGGGAACCAGGAAGCCACATACCTGCAAGTTCTGAAACGATTGCATTCGAAATAAAGAAACATCTCCATCAGGCCATAGAAGAGATTAAAGCAGAAATAAGCCACATAC
This sequence comes from Dinomys branickii, assembly GCA_004027595.1. Lineage (NCBI taxonomy): Eukaryota > Metazoa > Chordata > Mammalia > Rodentia > Dinomyidae > Dinomys > Dinomys branickii. The sequence goes on along the minus strand of PVLD010007126.1, from coordinate 3,738 downwards.
CTGCAATTTATGAAATGATTACATCCGAAGTAACGAAACAACTCCATCAGGCCATAGAACAGATTAAAGCAGAAATTAGTCACATACCTGCAATTTCAGAAATGATCACATACGAAGTAAAGAAACAACTCCATCAGGCCACAAAAGAGATTAAAGTAGAAATAATCTCTCAGACAAAAAATGAACTGAAAACCATAATGGAAGAAATGTTCTGCACACACAGAGAAGAAATAGATAAAAGAATAGAAGAAAATAGGAGACAAATGGAAATGTTACAAGAGCAATTTAGGAATGAATTACCATGAGTGAAACAGATCCAAAGAGATTGCCAGGAATTGAAAACTTCCATTGAAAGCTGGCAAAACCGCTTAAATGAAGCTGAAGATAGAATTTCAGATCTTGAAGACAGCATGGCAGCTAATGAGCGTGAAAAGAAGGATCTCATAAAGTCATCAAGGATCCAAGAAAAATCAATCCAACAGCTGCAAGATGAGGCAAAAAGAAATAATATTCGAGTTATAGGAGTTAGTGAAACAGCAGGAGACAACACAAATGATATAAAAAAAATTTGCTGAAATAATAGCAGAAAATTTGCCAAACATGGTAAAAGATACTAAAGTACAGTTCATCAAGGCATATAGAACCTCAACGAGCCATAACCCAAAGAAAACCACACACAGACATATAATAGTCAAGATCCCAGACATCCAGCAAAAGAACACAATATTAAAAGCTGCTAGAGAAAAGAAACAGATCACCTATAAAGGAAAGCCCATCAGAATCACAGCAGACTTCTCAACGGAAACCATGAAATCAAGAAGAGCTTGTAGCAAGGTATTACAGATTCTGAGACAAAACAACTTCCAACCCAGACTGGTGTATCCTGCAAAACTATCCTTCAAATTCAATGGAGAAATAAAATATTTCCACGACAAAGAACAACTGAAGAACTTCATGAGTGCCAAACCAGCATTGGAAAAAGCACTAAAAGATATTCTAGACAGAGAAAAAAGTGACCACAATCTCAAGAACAACAATAGAAAGAAACTCTCAAACAGAACAAGTAAGTAAACAGAAAGCAAAAGTAGGAAAACAACAACAAGTAAATAACATGACTAGAATAAGCCAACATATAACCATTATAACCATTAATGTAAATGGCCTCAACTCACCAGTCAAAAGGAAAAGATTAGCAGAGTGGATTAAGGAACACAATCCAACGATATGCTGTATACAGGAAACATATTTTACTCAAAAGGAAATCCACAGTCTGAAAGTTAAAGGATGGAAAACAATTCTCCATGCAACAGGTCCCCAGAAAAAAGCAGGGGGAGCTATTATGTTTGCAGACAATGTAAACTTCAAACCAAAAACAATCAAAAGAGATACAGAAGGCCATTACATACTAGCTAGGGGAAAGCTGCAAGAGGAAGAGATAACAATCCTAAACACTTATGCACCAAACAATGGAGTGCCAAACTTTACAAGTCAAATCTTAACAGACGTGAAAAATCAAATAACTAATAACACTATTGTAACAGGGGACCTAAACACCCCTCTGACACAAAGAGACAGGTCAACCGGACAGAAACTCAGCAAAGAAATAACAGACCTGAACCAAAAGTGTGAAGAAATGGACTTAGTAGATGTATACAGAGTGTTCCACCCCACAACATCAGAATACACATTTTTCTCAGCTGCACATGGGTCTTTCTCTAAAATTGACCACATTCTAGCCCATAGAGCATATCTACCTAAATGCAAAAGAATTGAAGTTATCCCATGCATATTATTGACCACAGTGCAATGAAATTGGAAATTAATGACAAAGAGAACTCCAAAAACCGCATAAACGCTTGGAAATTAGACCTGAATAACCAATGGGTCACACAAGAAGTTAAAGAAGAAATTAAAAAATACCTACAAATAAGTGAAAATGCAAGTACAACCTACCAGAATCTGTGGGACGCAATAAAAGCACTCCTCAGAGCGAAATTTATAGCAATGAACTCATATACAAACGAAACAGAAAGAGAGCAAATAAATAGCCTAATGCTACACCTCAAACTCTTAGAAAAAGAGCAACAAGCCAAAACAAAAGCCCAAAGAAGGGAGGAGATTATAAAACTCAGGGCAGAAATTAATGCAATTGAGATGAAGAAAACTCTACAAGAAATAAGTGAATCAAAGAGTTGGTTTTCCGAAAGAATAAATAAAATTGATAAACCCCTAGCCAACCTTATCAAAAAAAGAAGGGAAAGAACTCAAATTCATGCAATAAGGAATGAAAAGGATGAAATCACTACAGATCCCACAGAAATCCAAAAGATCGTTAATACCTACTTTGAAAATCTTTACTCCCATAGGATAGAAAATTCAGAAGAAATGGACAGATTCCTAGAAAGGTACAAATTACCAAAATTGAATCAGGAAGACTCAAAAATCCTGAACAACCCAATATCAATTAATGAGACTGAAAACGTCATTAAAAACTTATCAACAAAGAAAAGCCCAGGCCCTGATGGATTCACTGCAGAATTCTATAAAACATTCAGAGAAGATTTAATGCCAACACTCCTCAAACTCTTCAATGAAATCGAAAAGGAAGCAACTCTCCCTAACACATTTCTGGAGGCAAGTATTATACTGATACCAAAACCAGAGAAGGACCCAACCAAGAAAGAGAACTATAGGCCAATCTCTGTAATGAACATAGATGCAAAGATACTCAACAAAATACTAGCAAATAGATTACAGCAAATCATAAGGAAAATTATACACCACGACCAGGTAGGATTTATTCCAGGAATGTAGGGATGGTTCAATATTCGCAAATCAATTAATATAATACATCAATTAATACAGCCAAAGACAAAAACCACATGATCATCTCAATCAACGCAGAAAAGGCTTTCGATAAAGTCCAACATACATTCATGTTAAAAGCCTTAGAAAAAATAGGAATAGATGGCCTCTACCTCAATCTGATCAAAGCCATCTATGACAAACCAACAGCCAACATCATACTAAATGGACAAAAACTGAAAACTTTCACTTTAAAGTCAGGAACAAGACAAGGATGTCCATTGTCACCACTCCTATTCAACATAGTTCTGCAAGCATTAGCCAGAGCAATTAGACAAGAGAGACAAATAAAAGGAATAAGGATAGGAAAGGAAGAAGTTAAACTATCACTATTTGCAGATGACATGATACTACACATGGAGGACCCCAAAAACTCCACAAGAAAACTCCTGGAATTAATTGACAAATTCAGCAGCGTAGCTGGATACAAAGTCAACACCCAAAAATCAATAGCATTCCTACACACGAACAACAAACAGACTGAGAGAGAAATTGAGGAAACCATACCTTTTACAGTAGCAACCAAGAAATTGAAATACTTAGGAATCAATCTAACAAAGAATGTGAAAGATTTATTCGGTGAAAACTACAGTACTCTGAAAAAAGAGATCGAAGAGGATTTCAATAAATGGAAAAACATACCCGGCTCATGGTTAGGAAGAACTAACATTGTGAAAATGGCCATACTACCAAAACTGTTGTACAGATTCAATGCAATTCCCATTAAACTACCATTAGCATACCTCACAGATCTAGAGAAAATATGCCTCAAATTCATCTGGAACCAGAAGAGACCCAGAATAGCAAAAGCAATCCTGGGCAATAAGGACAAGTCAGGTAGAATCACAATCCCTGACCTGAAATTATACTACA
>PVLD010007125.1:20274-94229 GCA_004027595.1 Dinomys branickii | reverse complement strand
GAGAGGATCAACTGTCTGACTAAATTTGCATGTCTGTATATGGGTCCATACATCTACAATTCGAAGATATCAATGGATAAAACAACAACTACTGTTGAGACCATATCACCTTGTCTATAGATTAGCTGTGATTGTACTATTTTCTATGATAATGGGTGTCTGTTTGTCAATATGTTTTTGTACTTTTATGTTTCTAAAAAAAAAAAGAAAAAAATTCTGAACCCCTGTCCCTCATGTCAGCTCTTGGGAAGAATGGTGCTCCTAGCACTTTTGTCCAGCATTGCGCTGAGGCACAGTTCACATAACAAGGACCTAAAGCCAGAAGAATGATGCAGATGGGTCCAGTGAGCAAGTTTCTACAGAAAGTTATTTTTCCAGGAGGCCCAGGATGTATTAGCCTCAGTGACAAACTCCCATTAGTCAAGCTCAGGAAACATTCACTATGAAACAAACAGTCAATGTATTAATTCAAAGGAAATGGAACTTCCAAAGGTCAAGAGTCTTCTTGTCACCTGGTCAGTATGTCCTCAACACACTAATAAATTGGAAGCCAATGTCATCAGAACATGGCTAGGTGGGCAAGGGCACTTGAGAAGATCACCATAATGGCCAGCGTTATCAGGTAATGAGAGTCTGAGGCAGCCCTCAGAGATCTATGACCTTGTCCTTGTGCAGTCCAGATATTATTCTGTGGTTGCCGGTTCTTTTATTCATTTATTCATGGATTCTTACTTATTTCCACCTTCATATAACATATTTCAATTTGTCTTTCAAAATTCTAAAACAGCATGGATTAGACTATAATTGAACATCAGTTATATTTCAGTAATGCCTTCTGAAGTTCATAACCTGGGCTCCTTGACAAAGTTTCAGCAACATGTTTCTCATTCCGATTCATTCAGAAAAATATTTTGCTGTGTCTATGAACTGTCTTTGCATGGAGCTGTTGATTTTTGTATCTGTAGAGAGCTGATTTCACATATCACAAGCTTGATTCCAGTTAACTTATGAAATTAAGGGATACAATTAATCAACCTCTGTGCATAGTATGTTTTAACAAAGGAAAATTGTTTAAAATGTCCAAAGATATAAGTGAAGAAACTGATCGGATTAATTCAGGTGTTGAGCTATATTCAACAAGCATGATGTATGGATATATACTTTGTATACAAAGTTAAAAATGAAATACACATCACAATGTCACGTGATGCTACTAAATACTCTGATAGTATGCAGAATCAAAAATACTTATTTTGGTGATTAAAAATTTTACTTACTGCTAGGCATAGTTGTGCACACCTGTAATCCTGGCACACCAGAGGCTGAGGTAGGAGGATCATAGCAAGTTTGAAGCCAGCTTGGGCTACATAGTGAGTTCAAGTCCAGGTTAAAAGGCACAGCAAAATTCTATCTCAAAAAGACAAAAGAGAAAAATAAAAATTTTACTTACTAAAATTGACCTTTAAAATTGGTAGCCTTGGATGAATAATGTGCTAGTTTTCCTGTCTTTTAAAATTATTTTTCTTGTATTATAGTTTGTGTCTGGATGTCCCTCCAAAGCCTCATGCAGTCATAGGGGACTAGCTTTTCAGAGGTGGCTGAATCTAGAGTTTGTGATTGATTCATTGTTCAGTGCTGGAACTAAGGATGTGAGTGCTACTCCCACCCTTGGGTAGGTGGCCTACATCCAATATAAGGCTTGAAAAGAGTCTTGTTCTCTTGTTGCTTTTGCTGTATCCCACCCCCATGAACTGTTATCCCCTTTGCTATGTGCCACCCTGCTTTGGAACCACACGATTATGGACTGATATCTCTACAAACTATGAGCTAAGATAATTGTATTACCAATTTATGTTGGTTTACTGAAAGGAACAGTTAATGCTTAAGTTTTTTCTTTATTTTTAACCAATTTTGCACGCTTATATCTGGAATCTGAACAATTACTTTGAAGACGACAATATGCACTTTAACCATTGTTGATTTTCTAACATCTTGTTTGGGAATTCTGTATTGTTATCCATGATTTTTTAATTTTTAATCTCTTTAAAATAAAAAAGGAGAAATCATTTGAAAAACTATGAGTTAAATAAACCTTTCTCCCTTTAACTTTTGGTGTCTGGTATTTTGTGTCAATGAGAAAAGTAACTAAGGCATCATGTGTTAGTGCACAGTGCAAATGTTGATGTATACTCTCATAGCAGCCCAAGACAACCAATACAAGTCTGAAATGGCTTTTTGTGACATAATTTGCCACAAATGGCAGTAAAATTCGATTAGTCTTGTATTGACACAAAAGAAAGAAGACGCAAATTAGGTAAAAAAAAATTAGACCTGATTACTTGATTATAACACAAGATCAAAGTCACTCAATGATTTCCAGACAAGACCTACAGGATTATCTTAATTAACACAACATAATATACAATCATAAAAGGAAATCAGTATCTTTATGAAAATCACTTGCTTCTGTCCATAAACCAGGATTCCTTGAGGGAAATACTGTTGAAGAGTATGTGCTCTATTACCAAGGAATATGCAGAATTTTACAGGGGTGGACTACAGATAGTATTCAAAAGCAATGTAAATATGAAATATTTGTCTCACAACATTCATGAAATAAAAGTTTTAGTTTCCTGTAATAACAGCTGACATATAGGGTTGTGTTTGAAGCAGCTAGAATTCCTGGATCTGGGACCAAGGAGTCATAGAACTGAGATCTCTTGCTAACCCTTTGCGGGGCCCAATTTTCTGAACTTGCCCTTTATGTCCTTATAACCTCATATTCAACCTGACTCTGTCTTAGTTCTTGGGCTCTAGATCAAGTAGACCACTCACTGAGTAATCAGGCAGAAAAAGAAATTATCTTGATCCTGATTGTCTTTAGAAGCCAAATGAGGACGCCTGTTTTCCCCTCAGGTCTCCGGAAAGGAAAGCAGCTTTGCTTTTGATTTTAACTCAGTAAGACTCCTTCCAGACTCCTAACCTACAAACCCATAAGAATAAATATATTCTATATTAAACCACTAAGTTATGGAAATTCATTACAACAGCAGCAGAACACTAGTACACCACCTGAGCCCCTTACTGGCTGATCATTTCCCTTAGCAACTTTTCTTTGTAAGGCTGGTAGTTCCAGTTCTCTCCACTTCATGGCCGTCCGTGATAACTTAAGTGCTACAATCAGGCATTTCAGATCTTCAGAACCAACGTCCTGCCCAATTTTCTGTCTTTAATCCCTTTCCCTGTTCATTCCAACCTTCTAACCCAGCAAGTTTGGCTCCGTACTTACTAATCACATCATCAGAAGGTAAGTTTATTTTTTTTAATTGCTCAACTATTTTTTGTATTTTTCAGTCCTTATCAGTGTGTGTTCAGGGCAGATATAGGAGGTGTTAAATTGATACTTTTTACAGAAAAAGCATGATTGGGTATGTTCCCCTATTTCACAGTACTGTCTGTGAGTAATTCTCTGCCTTATAATCACTGCATATTAAAATCATAGGCAAACTCTGAGATGTAGTGCAGATTTAATCTTGCCCATGAAACTTTCCACACAGAATTGATTTTTCCTTCTAATATTTAATATCTATTGCTTGAATTATAGTATGATATTATTCATATACTCTTTTGTATCTCCTTCACATTATTATTATACTAATTATCATGTAGTAATTACCCAAATTAAACTTTTATTGTGAAAATTAGACATACGTGTATGGATTTTGCCATATTACCCTCTACTTACTGCCCTACCCCCTCCTGTTGATGCTCTGCACCTTTCCTAATAGTTTTTCTTCTATTTCTGTGTCACCTTCCCATCACACTGTCCATAATTTTTTAAAAAGTAACAGTACTTTGATGTTTTGATTCTGGTTTATTTCACTTGACATGATTATCACCAGTTCCATTCATTTTTTTCAAATGACATGATTTTATTCTTCTTTATCAATGTATAATACTCCATTGTGTCTATGTAACGTATTTTCTTTACGCAGTCATCCACTGACAAACATCTAGGCTGATTCCATCACTTGACTATTTTTTTGCCTCTGTCATTAAATTCTAATCTCTAATGTAAATATAATAGTGAAAAAGAACACATGGATCTTTTATTAAGGAATTCATTTTCAATTTTTAATGGCATGATATATGAAAAAACTGTACTTGGGTTTTTAATATCTCATGCTTTTTTTTATATTTCACTTTCATAGGCCATGTGTGCAGTACATGAAGTTTACATTCGTCATAGGGAGTACGTCCATGTAGGAAACACTTTGATTCTTTTTAATCCACTTTCCCTCCCCACCCACTTCTCTCCCTCCATCCCTAAATCCCCTTTCCTAATTTTCATTATTATTCTTATTATTATTCTTAGTTCATGTTTGTGACATATAATTTTTACACACTTTGTGTTTGGGAAATGTACATGATGTATCTGAACTCTTTATTTCCAATTCCCCTCCCCCAACTCATCACCTTCTTTCTATCTCATGGACCTCTTCCCATTGGATCTACCTCCTTATTTTATTCTATCAGTCATCGATTTTGCTTTTTGTTTGTACTCTACCTTACTCAAATGAGAGATACTGTGTGGTATTTAAGCTTTTATATCTGATTCACTACACTTACCATTACCTTTTCCAGGTGTATCCAACTTTCTACAGATGCCTTGAATTTATCCTTCTTTAGAGTAGCATTTCATTATATGCACATACCACATTTTTTTTATTTCAAGGAAAGAAAAAACAATTAAAATGATACAGAATTTCAAAACAAGATGATGGGAAACTAACAAAGGTTATTATATTGCATATTGTTGTCTTCAAAGTTTTCTTGGGTATTTCTCTCTCATTGCTGAGACCAAGTACCTGAAACCCAAAATTAAGGAAGGGAAGGTTTATCTAGCTCACAGTTTGTGGTGGTTTCAGTCTGTACTCTGCTAGCTCCAAGGCAGGGTGGCACATGGCAGAGGGCAACAGTCCGTGGCAGCGGAAAGCAGCAAAATAACAGTAGCATAAAGGGGAAGCTTCAGCTGGAAGAGCAAGCCTCTTTCCCTCCCTTACATTTTATGCAAACTACCTGCCCCAGGGTGAGTGTAGCAGTCACATCCACAATCCCAACATTGGATCATGAATCAATCATAAACTCTAAAAGCCTGCACCATGACTGCATGAGGTTTTGGAGGGACATCCAGACACAAAACATAACAAAAGTAGTTGCTCAGGTTACAAGATATAGGCATGCAAAAATGATCATACAACATACCACATTTTTCTTTATCCATTCGTCTGTTGATGGACATATAGGCTTCTTCAAGGACTTAGCTTTATGAATTATGCCACTATAAATACTGGTACGCATGTTACATTATAATATAATGTCTTTAGTTCGTTTGGAAATGTCTGCAGAAAGTGACAGCTGGGCTAACTGAAATTTCTAATTCTAGCTCTTTGGGAAATTTCCATCCAATTTCCATAATGAATGTACTATTTTACATTCCCACCAACAATAGAAAAAGTTCCTTTTCATTGCAGCCACACCATCATTGGTTATTATTTGATTTCTTGATGATGGCCATTCTCTCTGATGTAAGACAAAATCTTAGCATTGTTTTAATTTCACTTTTCAAATGGTCAGAGGTGTCAAATATTTTTATGTTTGCTGGCCATTTGTACTTCTTCTGAGAAGTATTTACTCAATTCACTTACTGACTTCCTGACTGGGCCTTTTATTTGTTAGTCTAATTTTTGTGAGTTCTTCACATATTCTAGATATCAGTCCTGTGGCTGAAGAATAGTGGCAATATTTCCCATTTTGTAGGTTGTCTCTTCACTCTACTGACTGTTTCTTGCTGTGTAGAAGCTTTTTAATTAAATGTAATCCCATTTGTTGATTCTTATTATTTCTTGTATAACTGGAGTTCTGTTGAGAAAATCCTTGCCTACAATTATGACTTCAAGTGTATTATGAATTTGTTCTTCCAGTAAGTTCATTGTTTCTGTTTTAATGTGTAGATCTCGGTCCACTTTGATTTTAGTTTCATATATGGTAAAAGGTTTGGGTCCAGCTTTAATCTACTGCATATGGAGAGTTTGTTTCTATTACCGTTTGCTTAATAGGCTACGTTTCTTCAAACGTGGTTTTTGACCCTCTTATTTGTGTTTAGATGTTCCCCGAAAACCTCATACAATCATTGGTGGAGATTTTTGGAGGTGGTTGGATCTAGAGTGTGTGGTGCTGGGGTTGATTTGTGGTGCAATGCAAGGCTTATGGGAGTCCTATCCTGGATGTGAGTGCTACCCACCCTAAGGGACCGGAAGGGATAGAATATAAAGAACAAGAAGAAAGCTGCTATTATTGTTTGTCAGTTACTGCTGCTTCTTTTCTATGTCATGACTTTGCTGCCTTCTGACTGTTTTCCTTAAGTGATGAACATTTTCTCATATATTTATTTGTTGTTTGTATTTCTTCATCTGACAAGTGTGTATTCATCTCAGAAGCCCATATTTGGATTGGGTCTTTGAATTTGAGGCATCTGAGTTGTTCAATACTTTACATATTCTACATAGAAGTTGTTTGTCTGAGGGACAATTGGCTAAAAATTTTTTTCCAGTGTGTGGGTTGTCTTTTCGTTTGGTGATTTCTTTTGATGTGTGAAATCTTTTTAATAAGATGAGATCTCAGTTGTTGATTTTTTGGAGTATTTCCCATATAGCCTGGGTATTGATCATGAGCTCTCTGCCTACACCTATGACTTCAAGATGTCTACATACTTTCTCTTCTAGGAAGTTGATGGTTTCTGCTTTAATATTTAGATTTTTTGATCCATTTTGATGTTATTTAGTGCTGATGGTAGACATGGGTTTAGTTTTAGTCTTTGGCATGTGAAAAGCCAGTTTTTCCAGCACCATTTATTAAAGAAGCTGTCTTTCTTCCAGTGAACATGTTCGGCCCCCTTTCAAATACAAGGAGGCTGAGTGTATTTGTAGTTGTATCTGCACCTTCTAATCTGTTCCACTGATCCTCAGGTCTGTTTGTTTTGTCAGTACCATGCTAATTTTATCACAGTAGCTTTGTAGTATAATCTCAAATCAGGGATTGTGAAACCTCCTGCCTTGCCTTTGTTGCGCAGAATTACTTTTGCTATTCTAGGTTTTTTCTGGTTTGAGATGAAATTTAGGAATATTTCATCTAGTTCTGTAAGGTTTGCTAATGATATTTTAACTGAGATGGCATTCAATCTGTATAACACTTTTAGAGGTATAGTCATTTTCACTACGTTAGTTTTTCCTACCCATTAGCAAGGAATATCTTTCCATTTTCTGATATCCTCTTCAGTTTCCTTCTTCAGTGTGCTGTAATTTTCAATATGTAGATCTTTTACTTCCTTTGTTAGATTGGAGTATTTACTAAGTATTTGTTTTTTTGGATGCTTTTGTGAAGGATGTGGTTTCCTTAATTTCTATCTCAGTGAGTTTGGTGTTCATGTACAGGCATGCTATTGATTTTTGAGTGTTGACTTTGTATGCTGCTACACTACTGAATTTGCTTATTAAATCTAGAAGTCCCTGGGAGTTTAGGGAGTCTTCTATATAGGGTATCATATCATCTGCAAATAATGATAATTTAACTTGTTCCTTTCCTATTCATTCCTTTCATTTCCTATTCTTGTCTAATTGCTCTGGCTAACGTTTCCAGAAGTATGTTGAAAAGGAGTGATGATAGTGGATATCTTTGTACTGTTCCTGATTTTAGAGTGAAAGTTTTCAGCTTTTGTCCATTTAGTATAATGCTGCATGTTGCTTTCTCCGGTTTTATTAGACTGAGTCATAAACCATCAATTCTGACTTTCTATATGATTTTTATCATAAATAAAAGTTGGACTTGGTCAAATGCTTTTTCTACATCTGTTGAGATTATCATGTGCTTTTTGTCCTTGGCTCTGTTGATATGGTTTATTTGTGTATGTTGAATGATCCCTACATTCCTGAGATGAATCCCACTTGGGCATGGTATATAATCTTCTTGAGGATTTGCAGCATTCTTTGCTAGTATCTTACTGAGGATTTTTCCATCTGCGTTCATCAGAGATATTGGCCTGTAGTACTCTTTTTTGGCTCAATCTTTCTCTGGCTTTGGTACCAGGGTATTACATACCTCCAGAAATGTGTTACTGAGAATTCCTTCTCTTTCAATTTCATTAAAGAGTTTGAGAAGCCATCAAGCCAAGGCTTTTCTTTGTTAGTAGCTTTTTAATTACATTTTCAAATTCATTCATGGGTATAAAGTTGTTCAGAACTATTATATCTTCCTGATTTAGCTTTGGTAATTCATATATATGTAGGAATGTGTACATTTCTTGTGTTTTCCATACCATGAGAGTAAAGATTTTTGAGATAGGTGCTGATGAGCTTCTGAATTTGCACAGAAGCTGTAGTGAGTTAATACTTTTCATTCCTCAATGCAAGAATTTTAATCTTTTCTTTCCTTTTTTGATAAGATTAACTAAGATTTATCAATTCTATTTATTTATTCTTAGAAACAACCAACTCAATGCAGGAATGGTTCAGTATTCACAAATGAATTAATTTTAGACACCATATCAATAGAGCCAAAGACAAAAACCATATGATCATCTCAATAGATGCGGAGAAAGCTTAAAACAAAGTCCAACATGAATTCATGATAAAAATACCTAAAGAAAATACAAATAGATGGCCTTTACCTCAACCTGATCAAAGCCATCTATGACAAACCAGCAGCCAACATCATACTAAATGGACAAAAATTGAAAGTTTTCACTTTAAAATCAGGAACAAGACTAGGATGTCCACTGTCATCACTCCTGTTCAACATAGTTCTGGAAGCATTATCCAGACCAATTAGAAAAGAGAGAGAAATAAAAGGAATAAGGATAGGAAAAGAAAAAGTAAAACTATCACTATTTGCAGATGACATGCTACTTTACATGGAAGACTCCAAAAATTCCACAAGAAGACTCTTTGACTTAATCAAGAGATTCAGCTGTGTAGCTGGATATAAAGTGAACATGCAAAAATCAATAGAATTCTTATAAACAAGCAACAAACAGACTGGGAGAGAAATTAAGGTAACCGTACCTTTCACAATAGCATCCAAGAAATTAAAATATTTATGAATCAATCTAACAAGAAGTAAAATATCTATTCAGTGGAAACTATGGTACTCTGAAAAAAGAGACTGAAAAGGATTTTAATAAATGGAAAAACATTCCTTGCTCATGGATAGTAAGAATCAACATTGTGAAAATGGCCATACTACCAAAATTGTTGTACACATTCAATGCAATTTCCATTAAACTACCATTAGCGTACCTCACAGATCTAGAGAAAACATTCCTCAAATTCATCTGGAACCAGAAGAGACCCAGAATAGCAAAAGCAATCCTGGGCAACAAGGACAAGTCAGGTGGAATTACAATCCCTGACCTGAAATTATACTACAAAGCTACTGTAATAAAATCAACATGGTACTGGCTAAAAAACAGACCTGAAGATCAAGGGAACAGACTGGAAGACACAGACACAACCACAAACACACTCAGCCACCTAATCTTTGATAAAGGGGCCAAGCAAAGTCACTGGAAGAAAGATAGCCTCTAATAAATGGTGCTGGATAAATTGGTTTGCCACCTGACAAAGACTGAAAATAGACCCAATTCTATCACCATGCACCAAACTCAAGTCAAAACGGATCACAGATTTCAATACTAAAACAGAAACACTAAGTCTATTGGAAGAGAAAGTAGGTAAAAACCTTGAAGATATAGGGGTAGCCAGAGAGTTTATGAACAAACACTAAACTGCCAATGCAATGCTTAAAAGAATCAACAACTGGGATCCCATCCTACTGAAATGTTTCTGCACATCTAAAGAAATCACCAGCAAAGTAAAAAGAAAACCCACAAATTGGGAAAAAATTTTAGCTGATTGTCCTTCAGACAAAGGTCTTCTATATAAAACATATAAAGAATTAAAAAACATCAACCCGTTCAAATTCAAAGACCCAATCCAAAAATGGGCAGCTGAGATGAACACACACTTCTCAGATAAAGAAATACAAATGGAAAATAAATACATGAAAAATGTACAACGTCATTAGTTATTTGAGAAATACCCATTAAAACAACAATGAGATTTCACTTCACCCCGGTAAGAATGGCTACCATTAAGAAATCAACCAATAACAAATGCTGATGAGTCTGTGGAGAAACAGCAACTCTTCTCCACTGCTGGTGAGAATGCATACTGGTGAAACCACTGTGGAAATCAGTTTGGAGATTCCTCAGCAAACTACGTCTGGAGGTTCCATTCAACCCAGCTATTCCCCTTCTGACTATTTTCCCAGAAGATCTGAAAAGATCATATCACAGCGATGTATGTGCACCCATGTTCATAGCAGCAAAATTTGTAATTGCTAAATTGTGGAAGCAACCCAAATGTCCATCCACTGAGGATTGGATAAAAAATTTTGGTACTTTTATATAATGGAGTATTACTCAGCTATAAAGAAAGATAAACTCAAGGCTTTTATAGATAAATGGTCGCAACTAGAACCATACTCATAAGTGAAATAAATCAGATCTGCATGTGTAAGCAACATATTGTCTCACTTGTGTAAGAACCTGAAGTGTGACTAAAAACTAGAAGGTATGACACACACTGTGAAATGAAAGGAAAATGCTCAAAAGTAAGGGGCAATGAAGTACGGGAAAGAAAAAAGGAAAGAAGGGGAAATTGTGTACGCATGTATATACAAGATAGCTAACAGTTATACTACTGTCTTCTTTTCCTTTACTGAAAGGAACAGTTAATGATTACTTGTTTGATCTTATTGCATGTCTCTATTTGTTTTCCTGAGAAACCACTTTGAAGATATCAATACGTAATACAGCAACCATTGCTAATTTCCTACCACTTTGTCTGTAACTCTGTATTGTTTGTGTTATTCTTACGCTATTTTGTAAGTGGATGTCTGTTGGTTAATGTTTTCTTCCTTTATTCTTAAAATAAAATAAAAAAAGAAATAACCAATTCTTTGATTCATTAATTCTTTATAATATATTTTTAGTCTCCATTGTGCTAATTTCTGTTCTGATTTTTTAATTTCTTCCCTTGAATGGGCTTTGGGCATATCTTGCTCTTCTTTTTCTAGAAGCTTGAGGAGCAGCATTAGGTTGTTTATTTGTGCTCTTTCTGTTTTCTTGATGTTATTATTCACTGCTATAAATTTCCCTCTTAGGACTGCTTTCACTGAATCCCACATATTCCAGTATGTTTTATCTGCCTTTTCATTTAATATTTAATTTAGATATTGTTTAATCTCTTCCTTGTTTCATCTGTGACCTACTGATTGTTCAGGAGGGTGTTATTTAATTACTATGTTTATGGAGTTTTTGTGGGGGTTTTTGCCATTAATTTCTAATTTCATTGCACTATGGTCAGATAATATGCATGGGATAATTTTAATCCCTTTGCATTTACTTAAGCATGTCTATGGGCTAGGATACAGTCTAATTTAGAGGATATCCCATGTGCAGCTGAGAAGATTGTGTATTCTGATGATGTTGGGTGGAACACTCTGAAAACATCTACTAAGTCCATTTTTTCATTGGTTTGTTTCAGTTCTGATATTTGTTTGCTAATTTTTTGTCTAGTTAACCTATTTCTTTATAACAATGGAGTTTTAAGGTCTTCCATTACAATTGTGTTATTACTTATTTGATTTTTCATGTTGATTAGTGATTGTCTTATATAGTTGTGTACTCCCATATTTGATGCAGACATATTTATGATTGTTATATCTTCCTCTTGGAGTTTTCCCCTAACAACTATGCGGTGACCTTCTTTATCTCTTTTCATCATTTTTGGCTTGAAATTCACATTGGCTGCAAACAAAATACTTATACCTGCTTTTTTCTAGGTTTATGTTGCATGGAAGATTGTTTTCCACCATATTATTTTCAGTATACGAATTTTTTAAAATGTGTTTCTTATACATAGCATACTGTTGGATCTTGTTCTGCTAGTCTCTTTCTTTTTATTGGTGAATTGGGGCCATTTACTTTGATGGTTATAACTGATATGTATTGGATTATCTTCATCATGATATTTTCCTGCTATTGGTTCCCTGCTTATCCCCTCTGTTTGATTGGTTGCTCTGCATGGTGGTATTTTTTCTGTTGTTAGAGTTCTGGTCATTTTTATCTCTGTCTAGAATATCTTTCAGTACTCTTTGTAAGATTGGTTTGGTAGTCATGAGTTTCTTCAGTCGTTCTTTTTCACGAAAGTATCTCATGTCTGCATTAATTTTTCTTTTGCAGTACTGAGGATCAAACTCAAGACCTTGTTCTTGCCAGAAATGTGCTTATACCACTGAGCTATATCCCCAGCCCCTCTGCATTAATTTTGAAAGATAGTTTTGCAGGTTACATCAACCTGGGTTAGAAGTTGTTTTCTTTCAGGACTTGAAATATTTCACTCTAATGTTTTCTTCACTTGAGGTTTGTGTTGAGAAGTCTGCCATTATTCTGATGAGCTTTTGTTTATAGGTAATCTGTTTCTTTTCTCTAATAGCTTTTAATATTCTGTTCTCATAGTGAACTTCTGTGATCTTGATTATTATACATCTTGGTACAATTTTATTTTAGTCATTGCTGTTTGCAGGTCTGTATGCTTCATTTATTTGTATGTTAAATACTTTATCCATTTTTGGCAAGTTTTCTGCCACTATTTCTGTGAAGAGTGTTTTTTATGGCATTTATGCTTACTCCAGCTTTCTCAATGACACAACCTGATCTTATGTTATGTTATCTTATTTGGAAACAGAAGAGACCTAGAATAGCAAATGCAGTCCTGAGCATCAAAGGCAAGGCAGGAGGCATTACAATTCTGGACTTGAAATTATACTACAAGGCTACTGTGATAAAATCAGTATGGTACTGACAAAACATAGACCTGAGAATCAATTAAACAGATTAGAAGATGTGTATGAGTCATGTGTTGATGTAAACTAAGTGCTTTTTATACCAATAGCTTCCTCTAGACTAAATCATACATAAACAGTCTATGTGTAAATTAGCTAAGGAATTATTTAGGAGAAAAAGGGATAAACTCAGTGCCCGTTCCCAAAAGCCCTCTGCTTTTGCCTTTTCCTAGTATCTCTTATTAGAGTAGTAGGTTTCTGCCTACTCTTAGAACTTTTAGAGTGTAATTTGAACACCATGGACTACGTAATCAAAATTTTACCTCACTTGATCTTAGCCAAAAGCTTGAGAAGTGATCGAAATTTTACCTCTAAATTATAATTCTTAAAGTAGTAGGTAATACCATTATTTTGGAAGCACTTTTCAGAACTACTTCATTTCACAAGTAGACTGTACAGCTCTTGAAATCTGTTTCAAAAGTAACCCTTCTATGGTTTTAATATTTTTCTTTTTGCCTATTAGTAGATCATTTTTCACTTTTGTCACATTATCATAAAACTTCTAAAGAAATGATTGTATAATTAGAAATAACCAGGGAAGCATACCAAATAAAAGATGAAGAAAGGTGTTTATTGGGTCTAGCTAAGCATGTTCAAAACCATACAGCAGGAAGCCAGAAATAAACGATCAAAACATCTCAAGCAGAGCGGAACTCCTCCAGTACAGACTAGAATGAAGCTCCACAGTCTCAGCAGGCAGTGAAGTCCTACACATGTCCTCATCCTCTCTGTCTCTGTCTCTCTCTCTTCTCTCTCTCTCTCCTCTGTCTCTCTCTTTCCGTCTCGATTAAGTCTGGCCCACCCAGATAATATACAATAATCTCTCTTACTTAAGTCAACTGATTGGAATTTTAGCTATAGATGCAAATTGCTGTTACATAAAACCTTAGAGTTCTTTTTGATTGAAGATCTCAGAGCTATACACTGGCCAAGCTAACTCATCAAGAGCCCATCTCAATAAATGTAATTTAACTTTCAACTGAGTGCAATCTAAAGCCAAAAAATATAGCTAATTTGCATTCTAAAGGAATATTAAAATGTCTTTAAAATATGCTATAGATTCACAACTTCTTTTAAGACAATCTAGACAACGTTTTAAGGCACATTATTAACATAAAGCTACTTTTTAACAGTCTAGTAAACATTTGTAGGGGGGAATTGTAGGTCGGTGGCATTCAGGTTGATAGTTTTATAGATAGCTGAAGCTGTAGAGGTTTTCTCAGAGTTGTCAGTAGATGGCAACACTTTTTAGAGTACAGGAAGGAAAAGCAATTTCCTTTTTAAGTTATTTAATAAAGAAATGTTTAAGAAAACTTTGAGTAAGTGTATAAAGACTTTGAGTAAGTGTATAAAGTATATAAGGACAATTGACACATGGTAGAAACTTGTTAAAGTTATGCCAGATTTATTGATAAAGATATACCAAATCTGAAAAGACCTGAGACAGAGTGTATAATCTACATTTCTCATGTATAAGAGAAAGGGATAGAATATATTAGAATATATTACAGGAAGCATTTGATCACACAGCCTCCCAAAAGAAAATTTTAATACTTAAATATGTACTTTATCCTCATAATGCATTAAAAAAAGAAAAAGTAAAGCCCCAGCTATGAAGTACGTTGAGTCCTGACTATAAATATCTGCACTCTTAAATATAAAGCAAAGTTATCTTGTAATTATACAAAGTGAATGTAATACAGAGCCACCCATAATTCGTAAAAGGACCAACATTCTGAGTAAAAATAGTAGTGTGAAGATAAATCATAAACTGTTCAGTAACTTAATGGAATTGAAAGAGTGAAAAGCAGAAAGAGTCAAAATTTAGGTGCAATAACTAGTTACAGAAAATGAAAGTTCTTGACTTCTACTTAAAATAAACCTAAAGTTGATAAAATTAAACAGTATATAGGCTCTCTAGTTTACCCACACCTCCAGAAACTTAACTGGAGGAAGACAAAATTCTCCGTCAATGTTTTGTGATACCTCTAAGATAACATACCTCCAAATACTTCCAAAACTAAAGCAACATGACTACTTTGGTGGAAAATTATCAATTTGGATGTCTCATTCCTGCACCCACTTTCTATTTTAAATAAACCTCAGGTGGGTAGGATCTGGTTATGTTCTCTTTTACTGGAATATAAAGACTACGTTGGTCACTTTCCCCATTTTCTGGCAATCCTGTATGAACACATGCAGTAAATGTGGCCAGAATGCTCTTATCTGCAGCTGTGAGTACTGATTTTAGTGTCTGGTATAGGGGCATTAGATATTTTTATAGACATTGAGAAAGAAGAAGCATTATGTCACTATATGGAAATGAGCTTTCAGAATCATGGGCACAAATGTGCAGGGTAACACACTCTATCAGCCTTGCAGCATGTATCTAATCATGTGAACGATCAAGGCTGTAGTAAGGGCAGGAGTTGGTACAGAGTGAAATGCGAAGGAGGCTGATCATGCAGACTCCTCTGATGTCTGCCTGAATCTGGTTCTGCACTGTTCCTCGGGTCACTGAATTGATCAATACCTTTACAACAAATTCATTCTCTCTTGTTAGTCACATTCTGCATTTGCAACCAAGATCCCCCAGTACTGCAATAACCCATACAGAAGTCAAAATTAGAAATTTAAGTTTCCAGAGGAAGGAAACAATTCAACTATTCTTCTAGCTACAAATCAGTTCACTTTTCAAGTTGAATCCAAATTAAATTTAGATATATTTAATAACTTAATTTTAATATATAAAAACTGTATACTAATATATAGAAAATATCCCTGCATACTACCATCTGATTTTGCATATGTGTTTAATTTAGAAAGATACATAATAGAGTATGAATCTTCTATTAGTGATTATTTTGGAATATAGGTTTCAGTTTTTGAAACTTATACATATTGCTCAAATACTATATAATACATTTATAATTTTCATATATAAAGAAGTTGTTACTTAAGAAGCTAAAAATGAGTTATATTTAACTAAATGAATAGTACTTACAAGTTCTATTTTCCTAGGACAGAGCTACATGGTAACTATAGAAAAGAACCCAACTGCCTCACAATGTGTTGCAGCACAAAAAGCGTTCAACTAAACCTCACAACTTATGTAATGTTCTTAAAATATTGTTACCTGTATTGACTATTTCATTACCTGGAAAATGAAATAATATGGCTAAAGAATCTTGATCCTTTACGAAGTTTTATCACTGAAGATTAGAATCACTTTATAGTCATACAACTTTATACATATTCATACCTTCCATATACAATTTCTGAACCTATCTGGTAAAAGCACTTTTAAATCAATTATGTGTGATTTTTTGCCCTTTTGTAAAGTATTGGGGATAATTAATATTTTTCTATATGGTAGTTTCCATATGTGAAAGATAAAAAATGTTTTGACTTGAACTTGGATAAACACTACTCTTTTGGCAATTTCAATTCAATAACCACTTAAATTCTTCCAGAAAGATAGGATCAGTCTGCAATTTTTTTCTGACAGTTTTATGAAAACAGCTCTTAACTTGCAAAAAAAGACATGATATTTAATATAGTACTTAAACTGCCAGAAAATATTTGATCACCTTAAATATATTCACTCATTTAACATTTGTAATATTATCATTATCTTTCTATAAATAAATTGCCCGATTTTGCATTTAACTTTCATTTAATATTATTTTATCATTCTGGCTTTTTTTTGTTGTTGTTGTTGTTTTTTTGGCAGTACTAGGGATCAAACTCAGGACCTTGAGCTTGTCAGGCAGGCACTTATTCCACTGAGCTATGTCCCCAGCCCAAAATTAACATTATTTTCATTGGCAACTCTTAATTATATACATTAAAGGGGTATGACATGATGTTTTAAAGTATGTATACAATGCAGAATGAATAAACAAAATGATTAACATATATATCTTTACACTCACTATTGTTTAAGGATGAAACATTTGGAATTTCCTCTGTAATATTTTGACATACATAATACATTATTATTGTTGACCACTTTTTACATCATAAAATGATTTTTTCTAGTCTAAAACACCTACTTACCCTTGACTAAATATTAAAATTATTTATTATTTCAAAAAAGTTTAATGACTTGGTAAATGTTGTATAAACTTCATATGATATGCATTTAATTAACTATGAAGAACTTTGAATTCCCTAAATTAAAAGTTCTTATATAGGTATATATATAATAGATAGATAGATACAGACACAGGTATTATGCATTTATAGCTGTAATATTCATTTTCAAGTCTGAGTCTTTTATCTTTAAACATTAATTTAAACAAAAATATTTTATTAAATAATTAAACATTTAATAACTCATTAAAATCTTCATCTTTCATTCATTTTGAGCCATTATTGTATACACAGCTTTACACTGATCAGTGTCAACACAGTATAATGATGCTAAATGTCCTTATTATCTGGTCAGTGAGCAAGATGTCAATATGCCTTATAAAACTCACTCACTAGACTCTACTGAACTGTCATTTTTCTTCTAATGTATTATAATCATCTAAAAGAAAATATAAATCTGTAAAATTGAATAGTTGCTCTCCTCCTGTCTCTGTACAGATTCTGGAGTCTAGCTTTTGAAAGTTGAAGTTCATTTATTTATGAAAAATTATAGATACATTTTCTTTAATCACCACTAGTTATGTCATCGTGTGGCACCAAAAACTCTCTTAAACTGCTCACATGCATCTGACTTCTCACCAGTTGATTAAAGAGATAAATCACTGTTCAAACTGATAGAATCGACATTTTCTTTGAAAAGTTTGTAATAGAGGGTACTGTGGATTGAATCAAAAGTGTCCCCCTGAAAGCTCACGGGTTCGGAAATGGACTTTGGAAGATGACTGGGTCATAATGGTGATAACTGCATCAATGGATTAAACCACTGACCAGCTCATGGACAAGCGTATTGTTAGAATGAAGCTCAGTTGAAGTAGTAGATTACTGAAGGTGCAGCCCAGAAGACTTTCCATCTCCAGGCCCTTCCTTCATCTCTCTTCCTGTGCACCATCAGCCGAGCACCTCTGTTCCGCCACACCCTCAGCATGGATGTTCTGACTTACTCTAAGCCCAAAGAAACAGAGCCAGATGACCATGGACTGGAACCTCCAAATGATGATCCAAAATAACTTTTTCCTCCTTCAAGTTGTATGTTACGCATTTTGTCACAATGCCAAAAAGTTGACTAATACAGAGAGGGAAAATGCAGACAATTAGAAGTATCTCATATGTTTCCATAATAGCACCGTTTCTACCATCTTAAGTGAGCACAGGATTGGTATAAAGTGTTAGTGTGTGTAGGAAGAGCAAATACTCAGTTGAAAGGGCATTGGCTATAGAAAAGCATGCCTTGTGAACTCACTGAGACTTACGAATGTGGATTAATCAGACTTGAACCAAACTTTTGATCAAATGGACTTAATAGATATCTGCAGTGTTCCATCCAACAACAGAATACATTAACACCAGTAAATGGGACTTTCTCCAAACTAGACTGCATACTAGCCAATAGAACATGCTTAAATAAATAAAAATAATTAAAATTGTCCCATGCATAGTATCAGATCATAGTGCAATGAAATTAGAAATCAATAGCAAAAGAAACTACATGAACTATATAAACACACAGAAATTAAATAATGCCCTCTTGAATAATCAGTGGGTCACAAATGGAGTTAAAGAAGATCCCAAACATTCCACCATAAGACTTTTAAAACTAATACCCAAATTTAGCAGTGTGGCAGGTTACAAAATCAAGTCTCAAAAATCAATAGCATTCATGTACACCAATAAAAACTCACTGAAAGGGACTTCACAATGACATCAAGAAAAATAAAATACTTAGGAATTAACCTAACCAAGGAAGAGAATGGCCTTTACTCTGAAAAAGGAGATTGAAAATGGTAACAGAAAATAGAAACATATCTCCTAATCCTTCATAGGCAGAACCAATAGAGTCAAACTGGCTATACTTCAAAAACTGTTATATAGATTTAATGCAGTCCCAATCAAAATGACAATAACATTCTTTACAGAACAGAGAGCAGTCAAAAAACTCATATGGAAACTGAAGAGGCCTACAACAGCAAAAGGAATTCTGGGCAACAAGGAAAGACTGGGACATCATAATCCCAGACTTCAAGTTATACTACAAAGCTGCAGTAATAAAAACTGCATGGTGGGGGCGGGGAATGGCGCAGTCACCTAGACTGCTGGAGATAACTGTACTGCTGAAGTCTAGTTGCTTATTGAAAGGAACAGTGAATGCTTAACTTTTTTCTTTTGAACAATTCTGCATGCTGACCTCTGGCAGTCTGAACAACTAATTTGAAGAGAACAATATGCATTATTGCAACCATTGGTGAATTCCTGCCATCTTGTCTAGTGAAACTCTATCATTTCTAATGTTTTGTTTTTAATTTTTATTGTCTTTAATGTTTTGATCAATCTTCCATTCTTACATCTGGCAATCTGAGCAACTTCACTGAAGATAACAATATGTAATATAACAGCCACTGTTAATTCCTATCATTTTGTTCTGAAAAGCTGTATCATTTTTATTGTTTTTGCTTTGTTTTGTTTTGTCTATGTTGTTAGTATTTTGCTATTATTCTTTTCTTATTATTCTCTTGAAAATAAAAAACATGGTATTGGAAAAAAATAAAGAAAGTGAATATAACAGATTCATGGATCAATGGAACAGAATAGAAGATACAGAAACAACTCCAGGCACACTCAGCTGTTATCTTTGACAAATGGGCCACAATTCTTTACCAGAAGAAAGATGAGAAAACTGTCTGTCCACATGCAGAAAGTTGAACCTACACCCATATCACTCATCATGTACCAAACTAAAATCAAAATAAACCAAAGATCTGAACACTGAAGCATAAACACTTAATCTGATGGAAGACAAAATACATAAAACTCTTAAAAGAGATGTAGGTAAAGGCTTTCTGAACAAACCCCAGTTTCACAAGAAATAACACAAATAATCAACGGATGGGATTATATCAAATTAAAAACCTTCTACACAGCAAACTACTAACAGAGTAAAGAGACAACGTACAGAACGGGAAAACCACTTTGCCAGCTACTCCCCAACAAAAGACTAATATCTATAATACATAAAGAGTTGAAAAAGTGGGAGCCCCAAAATTTAAAGAGGCAGTTTAAACTTTGGCTTCTGAAATGAGTAGATACTTCCCAGATGAAGAAGTACACACCGCAAATAAATATATGAAAAATGTTCGACAACACTGGCCATTCAAGAAATGCAAATTAAATCCCTGAGATTCCATTTCATTTCAGAAAGAATTATGGCCATTGAGAAATCAACCACTAACAGATGCTGGTGATGATATGGGGAGAAAGGGACCTTTTTTGACTGTCTTTGTGAGAGTAAGCTGATCCAAAGCAGTATGAAGGTTCCACGAAATTCTAAAATTAGAAATTTCATTTGACCTCGCTACTCCCCATTTAGGTAGCTTTCCAAAAGGGTTAAAGATACCATAGCAAAGTGATGTGCACCCATTTTTCTAGCAGTGCAATTCAAGATAGCTAAATCTTGGAAAGAGTTACATGTACATCAACAGATGAATTAAATTTTTAAAATGTATTTGTACATGTTGGAATACTACTCTGCCACTAAAAAGGATAAACTTGAGTCATTTGTAGGCAAATGGATGCACTTGAGACCATAATGCTAAGTGAAATAACACACACATCCACACCTACACTATACACACACACATGCTTAAATATTGCCTGGTTTCTTTTATATATACATGAAGCAAAATAAATGTCAGATCATAGTAAAAAAAAATAAAGAAGACAAAGGTACTGTAATTCAGTGTGGACAATATATACAAAAGTGTACCTTGGTTTAGTATAATAGTCCTACATGTTTTATATGTTTTTGGGCTATTAGTGTGGTTTTCAACCTGTATACATGAAAATTACCTTTATAAGATCTTAAAACATAAACAAGTTAATCCAATGCTGGAAACATTAAAAGGGATGGAGAAAGAAGGGAACTGAAATGTCTTATGCACAGGTACTACTTATCTACCCTGAATGTAATCATTATTTACTGCAAAGGTATACCAATAACAGCTTTTTTTTTTAAACTGCACCTTTTTATTATGAAGGAGAAAGATTTCCTGAGTGTTTACAAAAAATTCTGATGGCAGTGAGTTAAACACAGACATTCACTTTAGAGCCTTTGAATGTAAAAGGTCTGTTTAAGGCAATAAAAGAGAAAGTTTTGGTTTTAAGTAAGTGGTAAATGGAGTCTACATTTACAAAATAGAAAATGAGGTCAGGGAAGTTTTGATAAGTACATGGAAACAGAATGGGCCTTTAACTTTTCATTCATGGCTATGGTTCTTCTGCTGATTACTGTAAGTTCTAAATGACACGTACATCTCCATCGATTCTCCACCTTCAATTTTTTTTTTTTTCTTGTACCAGGAATCAAACTCAGGACCTTGTAGTTGCCAGGCAGGTGCTTGTGCCACTGAGCTATATCCCCAGCCCTGATTCTCTCCCTTCAAAACCAGTATTTCCAACTCCAGTCTAGCAGCACAGATCTCACTTTGGTTTTCTTCCTTCCAGTGTTTGCAGCTTCATTCTGCAACTCTCCTTCTCCAATGAGACAGTAGGACTGTTTTTAGAGAACGTGTGGTCTGCCCCCCTCGCTGTTCCGCTGGCCCAGACAGGTGTTCTGTCCTCCCCCAGCCAGGTCCTGGACGAGGCTGCTTTCTCATATAAACGTCTTCCTCGCGCTGACCACGCCCTGACCCCGGCTGGGCCTGCACTTGCACCCGGACCTCGCCTGTGCAGATCCCGTCCTCCCACCTCTGAAACTCCACATCTCACAGCACCTCGATCTGCTCAGGCTCCACGGTCCTGCTTGCCCTTCCGCGCCTCTCTTTGCTCTGTTCAGGATCTGACACCCCGCGCCGTCCCACCCTTTCCAGGTGGGTGTTCCACCTCACCTGCCAATCTCTGCTCACAGGTACGCACCATCCTCATCCCCCTAAGGCTTCAAAACCCAAACAAGGTGCCGGGGGTGATGGTGCACCCCTGTAATCCCAGCACTCAGGAAGCTGAGGCAGGAGGATCATTACAAGTTCGAGACCAGCCTGCGCTACAAAATGATCTCAAGGTTAGCCTGAACTGCACAGCCAGACCCTGTCTAAAAAAAAACATAACAAAACAAAAAAATGGGCAGGCCTCTATCCGACCACACAGGCACCATTGTCACCCGAGCCAGCTGGGAACACGCAGTGTTGGGCACTCTCCTTGAGGAAAACATGCCCATTTCTCACAGGAAGCTTCCCGTTTGCATTCCTGGCTCAGCCTGATCGAGTTCCCCGATCCTCCTCCGGGCAGAGAGAACCATTGCTTACCCGACCCCATACACGTGTCGATTGTGCTCTGCTTCCTATCAAGAGTTGAAGTCTTGTTTCACACAGATCCAAGGAAAAGAAGAGGGGAAGAAAGAGGAAGAGCTACTAGCAGCGCTTCTGGAATTGTCTGTAATTAATATAACATTCAGCTTCCTCTATGAGAGATGATGACCACTTTGCTGCTCTAATAGTGCGCATTTGAAGACAGGGAGAAAGTGGAAGACAGACGGATATATTCACTCTAATTAACAAAGAAAAAGGAAATTCTCATGTGAAAATCATTGAGCTCCAAAAGGCGAAAGAGAAAACAAAAACTCCTATCTTCCTGCCAGTCAGTGAAACCTGTGTTTAGGTGGCGTGTGTATGCGTCGTGCGGGAAGAGAAGGAAAGAAATGACTGAAATTTATGAGGAGACAGTAGTAGCACAAGACACAAAAAAGTGTGAGAGAAGAAAACTGGGATGGAAGAACTCTTTCAAGAAAAATAATATAACACCCACTGCAAAGCAAAGTTTGTTCTGAGATTCCAAGAGTCTGACTTATGTGATTGTGGTAAGGGTTTCATAGGAGAAAGCCACAAAATTTAAATTCAACAAAGCCCTCAGTGAGTTGAGAAACACTTGAACAAATGCAAGGAAATATATTCTTGTCCTCAGATTCTTTATTTGGTTGCAAGTTTCCAAAAGGTACACGTTGACCACAGTTCATTAAACATGAGTATAAGACAAGCCAGGCAGAAATCTGACTGTGGTAAAGATATGACTGGCCAAATTAAGTTCAGATGGTGATAATTTACACAGCCAGAGGAAAACTAGGCAAAGGAGCTGTCTCCTTTAAATAAGTCTTGAGTGAGACTTAGGTAGCAAATCCCTAGTAGTTCTTACTGAACTTCAGGCATGTATTTAGTTGCTCAGATACAGTCCATACGCAATAAAAAAGCTTCAGGTGATAATAGTAAATATTTCTTTTTGTTGTTAGCATGCTCTGGGAACATTGAAATATTTCTCAACCTAAAATTACATTTGAGGCTAATGTAAATACATTTAAAAGCTGGTGACATTTTTAAAGACCCCCCCAAAAAAAAGGTGTCAACCCCCCACTCCTTTCAGTTACTGCAGTTTAGATATGTAGGGTAAGTCTCACCAGAGTCTGCAATGGTCACCCCATGCCTGGAAATGTGTTATGAATTATTAAGTGAGCGCTGGGTGAAGTTATTGCTATAGTGACACGATCCAGCAGCCTATTAACTCTCAGCACTCTTGTTCCCTAATCCTACAATCATGTGCTTTGGCGGTTTCTGGTTTCCAGACATCAGTTCAGTTTCCTGAGGGAGGATATAAAACCCGATGCTGAATCCAAGTTGCCTGGATTATGTTAAAGCACACTACTTAGATGTAGGCACACTGATTTTCTTTGAGGGTCCCATTAGATGAGAATCAGCACCGCGGATATGGTCCCCATGCTGGCCCAACATCTCTAGCTGCTAAGGCACTACAGTTAAATGAATTCTTTCCTGGTTAATTCTAACTCTCAAATAGACGAGTTACTGTTCTCTGTAGAATATATTTTCTTACCCCCATTGAGGATAAACTTAAAGCAGAAGTACCTGAAGCATAAGGTACCTATTTCCTTTCTACCTTCAGTCACATAGGTAGAGATTTCCTTAATAAGAGAACTACATAGGTTTCCAAGGGCAGTATTGTGAAACAAAGTGCAATGGGTTATTCTTGGACTGAGCCAGGTGGCCATAGTCTGGCCTCTTTCCAGAGGACAAATGCAGTAGCAGAGTGAGTCCTCAGCCTTGCTTTGAGATGCCCTCAAGTTATGGACCACAGAGATATTTCCTGCCTTTTGTGTTCCAAGATTTATGCCTTCAATCACAGATTACTCAATTGATAGTGCTTTTTGTATACTTTTGGGATTTTATTTGTTCCTCATATTCTTCAAACAAGTCTCGGTCTTCATCATTTTTCCAAAGAAATCTGAACTCCTTCTGATGACAGTCTACATGGTAAGAACATTTGGACAAATGTACTATTTGCATTAAGTGGCTGGATAGTGTATCACAGGACTAGTGTGTACTGGCATTTAAAATCTGTATAATCCCAGTCAATAAAGACACCCTAAGCCATGAGACATATGTGGAAGGTGAGAATTCCTAAAATTTTTTTCTTGATCAATAAATTGTTAAGACTGTATAAATTTCTATTAGTTTTCTATTGCCACATGAAAATCACTCCAAAACTTTGTGGTTTAAATCAATGACTGCTTATTACCTCACAATATATGGGTCAAAATTAATCCACTTTAGCTGGGTCCTTTGCATAAGATTCTCTCACAAGAGTCATCAAGATGCCAGGCAAGATTGAAATTTGCAAGTGAGACTGGAAAAAGCCCTTCATGGGGCTGTGCACAAGCACCAGGCCTCTGCTGACTGTTGGCCAGAAACATCCTATCCTTGCCAATGGGCTATCTCCAAGTCTTTTCATAAAATTACAACTCCCTTTCCCAAAGTGAAATGGGAGAGGGGTAGGGGAGAGACATTAGTCCCTTTGGAACCTAATCTTGGAAATGATAGCTCATCCCTGTTGCCAGACTGTGATACCTGACCCTAAGTCCAGCCCACAAATAAGGGCAGAGAATTATGTAAGAACATCATATGGGTTAATCTTATTGATTTGAGTAGCTTGAAAGATACGTAGGAGATTAATAAAGCATATCTCTGGGTATATCTGGGTGGCTTACGAGTGCGTGACATTGGGGACTGCCTCTGGTCTTTCTCGCCTTTCTCTTAGGTACTGTTTCTTTGCTCTGCTTTCAAGCCACCATGAACGAAGTAGTTCCACTACACCCTTCATCAATGCTTCTGCCTTGTTGCTCGCAACACATGGACTGAAAGTTCTGAAATCAGGAACCAAATTAAACCTCTCATCCTTTAAATCATGGTGGGTGTTGGGCATGTCCTCGCAGTGAGAAAGCCAACAGATACAGGCATGAATTCCAGGAAGCAGGGCTCAGCAGGAGCCATTCTAGAGACCACAGAACTGTTACATAATTTCTTTCATTAAATTGTCTTCATTTATTGAATAAATTGTTTCTGAAAACCTGCTATGTGCCTGGCTTTTCTGGCATTGAAGATATAGAAATGAACAAAGACACAGCCTTTTAAGAAAGTAGTTTCCATTGGAGAGGGGCACAGAAAGAGAGAAGCAAAGCATCACTAGATAAGAAAAGTCACCTTTTGTTTCCCAGCAACTCTGGAGAAGGAGACAGAAGGGGACCATAGAACTTGAGATACACATACTCCTCCAAAGTCTCCATCAAAATGGGAACATGGGAAGGGAGCACGCAAGAAACAAGTGAGTATTTCAGACGTCTGGACCAGAGGAGATTGCTTCTGTGTTTTTGTGGCATGGATTAGTAAACTTTCAAATTACCCTAGAGAAGAATTATGACCAATAGGACATCAATCAGACAGTAATGTAGAGATAGTCGAGTGTCAGAGTGAATTAACAGAGGATGTAAACAAATCTTTAGATTCCTAGAGACAGTTTGGGAGTCACTGTACAACAAAATGGACCATAAGCAACTTCACAAGTGAGGGCTTGGAAGGACGTTGGAGGGAAGAAGCTCTCACCAACTGTTCAAGAGGATGTGAGATCAGGGAGGAGAAAGTGTCTCCAACTCAGAGAACAGGATTTGACCACCTGCTGCATGAAGGCAAAAATATGCAGTGACTTAGTATCTGGAGGACTCATAATGTCCTGAGGCTGGGGAGAGGAGCCATCAGACAGTCCAGAGACACACAATGTGTCAAGTGACAGAGCCAGTAGCTGAAGCCATCCAGTCAGAGACCATGTGAGTGAGGTCAATCAGGGCAGAGGAAGACAGGCTGGGAGCTCCATCAGCACTGGGCTGCAGTAATACATGCCTCTGGGCAAACAGCGTCCACAGGCCAGATTCACGATGAGAAATAGACAGGTGGGGAGGGATCCACCTGTTAGAGAGGCTCTTTATAAGCAGCATATAACACTTCCATTCAATAAGCCACTGGTTTTATAAACGTTTTTTACTTCAACTACATTTTTCAAGCCTTTTGGGGTTACTAGCCATGTAAGTTATATTAAAATTTAAGGACAGAATGATTCTGTAAGCTTTGATTCTGCAAAGCCAGCATAATATAAGCAGGTGAGAACAAGATAGAGTCAGAAGGGGGAAAACTTTTGTAAGAGGAAAAAGAAGAAATGCGTTGCAGGTAGAAAATTTACACTTCCTTGTGCCATTTCCGATATTTGCTAATAGTAAAGAAAAAGTATATATTTTATTTTTCTTTGATCAGCTATACACTTAATTTATATCATCTGAATTTAGGTTAAATCCATTTAATCTCAGTACATTTTTAGGCAGAATTGGCAGATGTTTTAATAAAATATGGCAGATGGTTTATAGACAAAGAGGCATCATCAATTTCTGTGTACAGTTTAAAAATTACTCGAATCATCTGTAGACTAGTAATGAGTCTTACTATTTTTCCGTTTTGTGCACAATGCTGTTCAAAATACATAATTAAATGTGCATTTTGTTAATGCAATATTCTGACTCAGTCATTGAAATAAATTTTCTCATTTTTCAAAATGTTACGCTCATGTGTATTAACCTGCTGTTCTGTTTATCTCCATTTTCAAAATAGAATTAATCTATACTGATCCACTTGACATGCATCATGGCCTCTGCAAAAGTGTCATCCTCAAACTGATGTTGCCAGATCCCCACCAACACACTGCTTCTTTTAAATGGAAAATATTTTTTGTTGTATGCAGCATAATGGTTTGAAGTAACGTACACATTGTGGAATGGTTAATTATAGCTAATTCCAAGATGCAGTACTTTACATAGTTATTTTTTAAAGAGAACAGACACTGTCCATTCTCTTTATGTTTTCCAAGAGTAGGATGTATCATCAACTATACTCCACCTGCTGTACAACAATGCTCTTGAAGCGTATTCTTCCTGTGCAACTGTAATCATACATACTTTGACCAGTTCCTCCTGAATCTCTTTCCCCCTCACCAGCCTCTGGTAAGCACCATCACTCTATCTCTTCCATGGAATCAGCTTTCTTAGATCCCACACATCAGAGAGAAATGTGCTACCAAAAAGAGACATAAGTGGCCAACAACAAGAATATGAAAGAATGCTTAATTAATCAGAGAAATAAAATCAGATGAGATACCATCTTGTTCCAGCAATAATGGCTCTTATACCAAATAAAACACCAAGCAGTGCTGGGAACTTGGATAAAAGCAAACACTTATACACTGCATTTGCTATTGGTTGATTTCTTGATGACAGCCATTCTTTTGGGGTGAGGTAGAAACTCAGTGTTGTTTTAATTTGCATTTCTCAAATAACCAATGATTTTAAACATTCTTTCATATATTTATTTGCCATTTTCATTTCTTCATCTAAGAAGTGTGTATTCATCTCAGATGTCCATTTTTGGATTAGGTCTCTCAATTTGGAAAGCCTGATTTTCTTAATTCTTTATATATTCTAAATAAAAGTCCTTTGGTCTGAGAGGCAGTTGGCTAAAATTTTTCCCAATTCATAGGTTTTCTTTTTGTTCTGTTGATGGTTTGTTTTGATGTGTAAAAACTTTTCAATAAGATAAGATCCCAGTTGTTGATTCAACAAAGAAAAAATATTACTCTCAAACTCTCCTCATAAAATAAGAGAATGTGTTCTTTCCTCTTTAATTTTTTCAGAAATATTTATGAAAACTTGGTAGTGCTTCACTAAATGTTGCTACAGAATTCACTAGTGAAACTATAAGGCTTCTTTGTAAACAGTTTCTAAACAAAATTAAATTTCATTAATGGCTGTAGGACCGATCAGAGTATGCAGATTTTCAAGGAGCTTCCACAGCTCATAGTTTAGGGAAGTTGCCTGCGTTAGCTAAGTTATACAGAGCGACATAAAGTCATGCATAATATCTCTGTTTGTCTTTCTGTATTTGTAGACACAGAAAATCACTTCTCACTGCAATGTTCTCCTACAAATTCCTCTGTGCATTCCAGGCCCCTGTGTCCCCAGGGACCCCCAGTTCTGCCCAAACTCAGTTTGGCTGCTCTGCTCTGCTTGGGGTCCATGTGCTCCAGATGGGAGATTGTGGCAATTACGAGGTTCTCTCGGTTTTATGTCCCATCTCTCAGGCTCACTGTTCTTTATTGCCTAATGATCAGTATCTACAAATCATTGCTTCATATAATTTAAGAATTTTTTTACTGATTTCAGGATGGTGACTAATTCTAGCCCCTCTTACTTGAAAGTATCATAGCAGCAAAGCATACTTTGTAAGTATTAAAATAACAGCCAAAAATATACTAACATAAGAGACAAATATGTTAAAAATAAGACAAAAATATGCACCAAACAAAATATAAAAGCATAGACTGTTTTGCTGAAAGTTCAGAAAATAGATATTCCTTTTTACATAAGCCGTTCTACAGCTCAAGGCACATATATTATGCTACAACATGGAAGGGGGAAAGGAACTTAATCAGTTCTATAAAATAAATGCAATACTTATCACAAAATGCATAAGAAAAGCCAAGGGAAAGAATACAGTAGTCACACTCGTGAGTCTAGGGGCAGATATATTAAATAAAATATTTCAAAGCTGAGTCTGAAGTTATGCTAGGTATATGATGTCCAAGCAGGGTTTATCCAGAAAGACATGAGCACCTGGGATTCAGATTGTGAAAATTCTGTGTAAAGGTTTATGCATAGCTTAATATATAACAGACTTCTTCACAGAAATGACATGAAATTTCCAAGGATGAAAAAGTAAGAAGGGTATCTGAAATAAGTCAAAATTAACTTAGAATTCATAAGGATGCTGTAACTTATATGTACCTGAGAGTCTGGGTGTTTTGCTCACCTTACAGAAGGAGTTGAGTCCACTGATCTCTATGCTTAAATCCGGTGATGAAAGATGGTTCTCTGCCTCAGATGATACTCTGCAACATGTTAGCAGTGGACAGGAAGTGAACCCAGAAAAAATTTCCACCTTGAACCACAGTTAGGCATTCTCAGAGGAGCGCGTCCCTGAGAAGGGGTGTCTTGCCCTTATCTGTACAGTTCTTACACTAGCTGGAAATGTTTTCATACAGAGAGGCTGGATCACATGGTACCCCATAAACCATGTTAGAGCATTGACTTTATGCTAACCACAAAGGCAAGTCCCTAATGTTTTGAAGAGGGCAGGTGACAGTTTATGGTTGAAAAGCAGCACCATGGAACATGTATATCAAATAAGTACATATTTGAGCATGCATACATTGAACACTTAGACTGTTGTAATATAGGTGAAAGAGGAAGGCAATATGAAAGGTAAATAGAACAATCATTAAACAGGCGAAGGGAATGAGGCTTCTGAACGCACTGGGCATAAGGAGATAAAGATAGGGACAAAAGAGTGAATATCACACAGACCTTTCTCAGACAAGAAGGGGATCAAGAGATGCAGGAAGAAAAGGAAGGGGAGGGAAAGGAGATGTAAAAAGGAATGAGGGCATGCTGTGTACATGTCCCAGCTTCACACAAGGTCTATAAACACTATGCATGGCATGAATGTATTTACCAAATAATAACAACAGCTTGTTCTGAGGATTCTAGAATGTGATGCTGTTGGCTAAGGTAGGAAGAAGAGGAGTGGATCAAATTTGGGAGAGAATTTGACTTTAGTTTTGTACATGGTAATTTCAAGATGGCATCAAATTTCTCTTATGATACTCGTAAGACCATTTCCAGCTGTGCATGGTGTTACACACATGTAATCCCAGCACAAGGGAGGCTGAGCTAGCAGTGACAGGGCAAGAGAGATTCCATTTTCTTTTTTTCTGCTCTATAGTAAGAGAAGTCAATTAAGTTCTCTTAAGCTGTAGTTGACCCCAGTCCCATTGGTTAGTTATCAACCCACTTAAAGGAGAGCAGAGTCATAAAATGAGAACAAACAGGAAAAATTGGGAAATAGGATAAAAGTTAAACTGCAATGGTCATCTGGAATCTTTCTGTCCGACAACTTCGGGGAAAAGTAAACTTTGTGATAATTGTGTGACACTGTTGTGAGATCCCCCAAAATGAGGGAATGGTTACTATGGAAACCTAAAAGGTACATCTTGTCTGGCTCCTGGTTCGAGACTGTCCATTAGCTGGCTCAGTAAAGCTTTGTTCCTGCTCTTTTGGTCTCCTGTGAATGTCACTCTTGATGAACTCACTTGCCATATCAGGAGGATTCCAAGTGTGAGGCTAGCCTGGACCAGTGAACTCACAGTGAAACTTTATCTCAGTAAACAAGAAGTGGGGTGGTTAAATTTGATATGAATCTGAGCACGAGTTTAAAATGTGACTGTGAATGAATCAGCTATGTCTGATGATAATAGAATCTGCATGTATGGATAATTTTACCCAAAACCCAAGCTTTCATGATTCCAAACCCCTCCAAATGTAAGAGATTGAACTTGCCCAAAAGATTCAGAATCAACAGGGGCTGGAGGTACAGCTCAGTGGGCTAAGTGCTTGCCGCCGAGCACTAGGGCCCTGAGTTCGATCCCCGGTCCCGGAAAAAAAAAAAAAAAGATTCAGAATCAACAGGCTTTTTGCTATGGGAAAGCTTAACACACTCCTGAGCGAGCCCCAGCAGATCATGCAGGTAGTCTGCAGCAGCCTCGAGAAACAGGAACTTCGGGTGCACAATGTACGACTACATGGGTCAGCTGCCATCCATGTGCTGCACCCTGAGAGTGGCCTGGGCTATTAGGACCTGGACCTGGTATTCTGCACAGCAAGGCATGTTTCCAGCTGACCAAGGCTGTGGCCCTTGCCTGCCTGCTGCACTTCCTGACAAATGGCATGAGCCGGGCCAAGATCACACCATTGACACTCAAAAATATTTTGAACACCTCTTGGAGCTAGTGTCATGGTGATTTGGGAAAGTTATTTTCTCAGTAGAGTAATGGGGCCAGAAACTGTGCTAAGTTATGTTGACTCAAAAGGCAAATATTTAGAAAGAGACACAAACTCAGTATTAGTAGCTGCTTCTGTGGAGGAAACACTAGACGGCTGGGAAACTAACAAGGTGGAAATATATGTTTCAGCATATATGTTTTAAACCTTTTCAAATTTGTAACTGTATCCTTTATCAAAGAAGTCTGGAAATTGTTGTTAATGGTAAAATGTAGAAATGTTTGCTTTTATTAACTTGCCAATCTCTCAGAGCAATGGATTACAGGACTAGCAGTTGGTCTGTAAACATGAATGCTAAATGTCACTCTCCTATTGCATATAGCCTTATAAAGAAATCAGCTGTGGTAATGGTGGGGTTGTTAGCTGCTCTCATCGATTTTCCTTTTTCTCTTTTTGACACTGCGGACAGAAATCAGTGATGCCCTAACCTCCATGAGCTCATTATGGATCTGCGCTACACATGATCAAACTGAACCTGCAATGACTTTGCCACAAGTCAGTGTGATAAGGGATAGAGTCACTTGGGAAAGGTAATATCTAATAAGGCATCACAGTATGACGCTTTATAGTGATGGTGTACTCTTATACCCCTCATACTTCATCATTCTGATAAGAGTAATGAGTGATGCGTATCTTCAGAATAATCAAATGAATAAGTACAATGTCTGTGTTACCCAGTAAGCTCTTCCCTGGCATGACCCAAGCCCTCAAACTCGTGCCCCTTCCTTTGTACTTCTCATGCTCTAATGGGCAGCTCTGCTCCAGGGAGGAAATACATCTGCTGTCCATGCTTGGAGTGGGTGCCCCTCTGCTGTCCAATTCTCTGAGGCTAACCATTAATTCTCCACAGTGTAGTACTCCTCCAATCCAGACTTGGAAAACTAAGATAAGTCTTCTTTGCAGTCCCAGGATGGAGGGGGCTTCGCTCTATCAGAGATGTGGCACTTTTTTGTGAGTTCATCTCCTGCACTTAAAAAGGAGCCATCGTCTTTTCTACCTGCCAGGAGACTTTCCTGAAGTAATTTTTTGCAGTTTCCTTAGCCTGCCTTAAAAGATCACAAAGTTTTATTCTTTCAAAAGTCTGGCTGCAGTAAAAGAAACCTTTGTTTTCAAAACCACTATTTTTTCCTGTTCTGAGTATTAAGAATTATATTTGAAAACCAAAGCTACTTTCTTGTTCCTTTCTTCTGACTGTGTCTCTCTTTCTCAATACAAAGAATGCTTCAACTTCAGTGAGCAGAGATCCAGAGCACGATATGAATTCTTAGAGTTTTTATTTAAAATTGCAATATTGCAAAACGATCTTGTTCCAAAGTGGGATGGAGGTTGATTCATGTGCTTTAAAATCGTGTTTCATATATTTGGACGCCATGATTTGTGGACTCACATAAACTATCTGCTTGCATGTATTATATATTTTCATGTTTTAGCGAGATAAAATGGGACTATCATCATGAATTAGAAATATTCATATTAAATAATTGCTTCTTCAAATTATTATAAAAACTAATGCTGCAGATATGCTACTGAACACATGATTGATTACTTAGAGCCAATGACATTTTAATAAACATGTTTAAAATCTAACTTCTCAAAATATAGCAAATAAAATTTAAAAAGCACCTCAGTGCTTTATCCAAATGACTTTAGTTACCTGCCTATACTTGAGGCTACTCACCATAGCTTGAATCTCATTATTTTCTAAATGCTTTCTTTGTGTGTGTGTGTGTGTGTGTGTGTGTGTGTGTGTGTACATATATGCATGTATTTATTTGGGCTGAAATAACTGCCTATCTGACTGGAATAACTGCCTCTCTATCTGCTTTTGAAATCCATTAAGGTGAAAATCATCCATCAGAGAAATGTGCTTTTAAAGAGATCCCATTTTGCTCGCTTCCAGGACCCTGTCTTCTCTTTTCTTTGTTGAATTCTTTGATTTTTTTTTTTGCCTTACCCTCCACTCAAATGACAATTAAAAAGACACTTACTTTCTCAATATAAGGATATAATTCCAACTACCTGTCAAAGATATAACTTCAAATGCTCTGTCACTAAATAGAAAGCTTTGAAAAGCTCAATAGAAACAGAATTAATGGGTATTTAATTCACTTTTCCAGAAATATAAGAGTGAGTATGTCAGTGTGTAGATTATTTAAAATCTATCCCTATCCCTGAAGTAAGATAGATCATCAGAGAGACACATACCTCAGTCCAGTTACTGTTGGTCGGCTTTCCACCTAGAAGTGCGATTTTGTGCTTTTGTGTGGTACCACCAGCCTGTAGTGAGAAAATGTCTGAAAACACCTGTCACCTTACTCAGGGAAAAACTTGAATTTCAGTACTGAAAATAGTCATGAACAAATGAACAAATGCATTTCATCTCCTTTTTTCCCTTCATCGTTTTCCCT
The DNA here is from genome assembly GCA_004027595.1 of Dinomys branickii. NCBI lineage: Eukaryota > Metazoa > Chordata > Mammalia > Rodentia > Dinomyidae > Dinomys > Dinomys branickii. The sequence continues at coordinate 60,326 of PVLD010007125.1, read as the reverse complement.
AAAGTCAGGTTTTTCCTTGTAATTCTTCCTGTGAAAGTCCCATGTAAAGGAAATCCTTTCTGGGAGCCTCCTGTTTCACTTTCCTAACTGTGAATTGGTATAGATCTTTATTTTCTTCACCTTCAACCCTAGATTGCACTTCACATACCTTTGAAAGTTTACAAAATATATGAACCAATCACTAAGCATGCATACATAGTATGGTATATTATAATAGTAAGCTACAGAACCCCATAAAACTCTTACATGCACCCACAACCTTGCTTGATAAAGACTCATTTTAATCCTTCCCTCTCTAAAGGACAAAATCTGACACAGTACATACTATAAATTGAACATAGCAGTGATTTCTATTCTATTATATATACCTTTGTGGAATTCTGAACCTAAGTAAAGTTCTAAAATTTTACTTAACTGTTTTACTATTTCTTAAAAAGCATCATTGCTGTTCTTTAAATTTGATATTAAACTGTTCAGGGAAAGTAAGTTTTTTCTCCTAGAAAAGGTAAAGCTGCTAAGGGTTAAAATTAGTTTCCTAATAAGATAATGTTTAGAAATCAGTTTTAATTTTTGTCTGTATAAATGTGTGCATACAATTAGTCATCCAAAACCATTAATTGGGGAAATATTTGATTGGAAATTATTTTGAAGGTTATGCTTATAATTAGTTGCTCTCACAAAAATTATAACCTGAAATTGTGAAAAATGTGAAAAATTTGGCAAAATTAAAGCAATTTAAATTTTGCCATCAAAGAGAAGTCGCTCTTTAGTAAGCCAGGGTAAAACCTTCCTCTGGAGGTCAGCAGTGTACATGCTATGGGTTGACAAGGAATATCTAATTTTATCACCACCTATAAATATTTTCAACCCTGGACAATGACATGGGTAATGAAACATTATATTCAGGATGCAAACTATTCACCGACAAGGGTCAGAATACTTTTGCTCTTGCCAATGAATTCTGCATTTAACTTTTATATGAGTTATGTAAAGGGGTATATTGAAGGATAAAAATACAGACACCACAGTGGAACATTAACAAATATGGGGAGTAATCCTCAAATTTAAGACTATTTTTTCTGTGTGTGGTGCTGTGATGTAGATACAAACTCACAGAATTATGTTCAAACATAATGAATGTCTTAGCTACTCTTCCCTTTGCCAAAACAAAATACCCAACTTCCTAAGGTAAAGGAAGAAAGGTTTACTGTAGTAATCTGTAGAAGTTTCAGTCCACAATAGGCTAGCTCCAAGGCAGGAGCATGGCAAAGGGGCATGACTGAGCAAGCGGAAGGCAGCAGGAGACAAGAAACAAGTGAGAAGCAGTGACTCGCTTTCTGTCCCTGACATCTCAGCCAGGCTACCCATCCTTAGGGCAGGGGCAATCACAGCCAGGGTGGGGCAGCCTTAATCCTAGCATCACACAATCAGTCCCAGCGTTACATCCGTGATCCCAGTATCACAACCTTGTTCCCAGCAACACACACTCTAGGTCCAACCACCTTCAAAACCCCGCCTATGACTACATGGTGCCTTGGGGGACATCTAAATACAAACCATAACAACTGTAAATTAACAGAATTAGTGGTGAGGTCACTTTTGTCAGTGATGAGTTAGCTGTGCCAATGCTGTGTGATTCTTCCCTACTTCATTGCTATCACTCCTTTTAAAGTATTTTGTCAGATCCTTGTCTTTCAAAAACTTTGAAAATACTAGAGATCAAATTCACAAGCGCTGTACCACTGAGCTACGTTCCTGCCTCTATCTAATTTATTATTTATTATGATTCTGAGACAGGGCCTCTCTAAGTTGCCCATTAAGGACTTGAACTTGTGATCTTCCTTCTTCAGCCTCCCAAGTGCTGAAAATGGGAAAAGGAGATATATAATCAACTTATATAATGTAACACTATTTAAAGTTTTTTACTTGAAAATATCTCTTCCCTATCTGCAGTAATTTTTTTTTTTTGCAGATTCAAAGACTCTTATTCCTTCTTTGACCCAAACAATAGCAGCCCTATAGCCTGAAAAATTGAAACACTGTGTGGATCTCTTTAATCAGAGACCATAGAAAAGTCCAAAACCCCACCAAACCAAGCTGTATTTTCAGAAGTCCAAAATTGAAAAATTTTTATTTTAATTTTTGAGTTGCAAAGAACTTATCTTTAAAATTTGAGACCAAATATAGAAGACAAGAAAAAGAATTTCAAAACTATAATCAGAAAGCTTTGGAGAATGCAACATGTAATATAAAGACAATTTATTTATACATGCAAAAAATGACAAAACTTTCCGTTAGCAAAATAATGAACATGAGTTGAAGGGGACTGAAAGAACCTGGACAGAGTTAAATGTTTCCAATACTTGTGATGGAAACACTATTTCCACTTGTAAAGAAGGGCTACACGAGTGCGATTACAGCCCTCCATCTCACTTAACTGGGAGGTTCTCTTGTTTGTTTTTGCTTTGTGTTCTTTTCATTATGCCGTGTACTGGTCAGCTTTAGCATTGCTGGGACACAATGCTCTACAGCCACAATTTCTAAAGGGGTAGAGGTTTATTTGGTTCAAGGTTTCAGGGGATTCAGTGCATGGTCATCTGGCTCCAAGCAGAAGCGTCATGGCAGAATGGGAGGGAGAGCAAGACTGCTTGGTCTATGGTAGGCAGGAACCAGTGCAGGGAAACTGCAGCACAGGAAGGAGCCAGAGGCCAGATATGGACCCCAAGGTCTTTCCTCCATGACTTACCTGGACACAAACAGATGTGCAATTCATCAATCCCCTGGTGGCTCCAATCCAATTACATATAGGATACAGTTATAAATATAAACATAGATATAGATATACATCTATGTATATTTATATAGATGTGTATCTATATAAATCTATTTACATAGATTTATATCTATATAGACTTATTTATATATATCTATATCTATGTAGAATGAAAACCCACAATAGTGAGAGATTTTAAAATTATTTCTATCAATAATCTCCAAATAAATATAATGAAAACTTAATGATTCTACCTGACATGATAGAATTACCTTACCTGTGACTGACATTTCAGTAAGCCCATCCTCAAAGTCTCAACAACTCCAGAATTTTTCAGAACTTCAAGTCAAAGTCTCCTCTGAGACTAAAAGCGAAGTCTTAGCTATAGACCTCTGTAAAAATCATAAACATTTACATAATCCACAGGTACAGTGCAGAGGGTAAACACTCTTATTCTGAAAGGCAGGAAGAGAGGCTGAGACAAAATTAACATTTAAGCAAGACCAAGACAAAACAGACTAACATTAAGTACTGTAGCTCCATAACCCCTATTATTCTGAAAGGGAGGAAGAGAGATTTACACAAAACTACCGTCTAAGCAAAATCAAGGCACAGCAGGCAAACAATTACCTGTGCACAGGGCACACAGTGGTAAAATGTGAACTCGAAAGGGCTTGGTTGGTCCCAACATTATTGCCTGGTTGTTGCAGCCCACACAGTTTATCTCCTGTAGTTGGCTCTGCACAGCTTTCCTTGGCAGATGATTCACATTCCTGGCATCTGTGAAGTACTGGGATGTTCTCTTTACCTTTCCCTTCCTTCTCACAGCTTCATACACTGCCCTTTCAGGAAGTCCTTACCTGGCTTCCTGGTCTTTATCTGAGTTCTGAGAGAAGCTTTCCTGACCCCACCACTCTTGCACTGTGTATGTTAGAAAAACCGACATCATGTGGACAATATCAGAGTCTGTTACCAGCAGAAGCAGGAGCCAATTCCCATCCATTTGACCTACAGCAACCTCTGAGTTCATAGATGCCTGAGCACAGTGAAATGAATCCCAGGAAGTCAATTTCCTAGAAACCTTTTCTTAAGCCAGACATCTGGGGCTATCTTCTCAAAAGAAAGTGTTATGATTTTGAAATTTTGAGTCTGCAGTGAGTGGAGTCTTGCTGATTCCTGAGGTGTCCTCCAGGCATCTTCCTGTTGTTATGCAAAGTGCTTGGTAACTTAAACGGTACTAATCTTTTTAGCAAGCATACCTTCTTTGTCCTTAACTTTACATATGGGTCTTTCCATGCCAAATTTTAAATCTTTCATATAGTTATATTCTCTGCTTTTTTGCTCCAAATTTTTATCAACAATCTAAAAATAGCCAGAAGTGTAAATGCCATAATCTCAATATTGAGCTAACTTTGATATTTCTTCTCCACATAAATCAGTCCACTGCCCTTAAATTCAGCCTCCCACAGTGTTCCTCAGAACATAGGCAAAACATAGACAATTGTTTTGCCAGACTGTAACATCTATGGCCTCTAGTTCAACTGCCAACAGAGTCCTTGCTCCCTATTGAGTCTCCTGAGCCTGACTTTTACTCTTTGTACTCCTACCAGCATTCTGATTGTACCCAGAATCATCCATCAGGCTCTGATTGCAGCACTTTCAGTTTTCTTCAGCTCAATTTTCCAAAATTTGTCAAACTCCTCTAAAAGTCAATTCCACAGGCTCTGAACTACTTGGCCAGGTACAGTCAGAGCAATGATCCACTCCTGGTTACAAGCTGCACTGATCAGCTTTCCCTTCAGTGGATATAATAACTGCGAACTGGAGCTTAAGGGAGACCAGATTTAATTTGGCCAGTGGTTTCAGGGGATGCAGTCCATGGTCAGCCAGCTCAAAGTCAGGAGTGTCGTGATAGAAGGATGTTGAAACAGAACTTCTCAGTCCATGGCAGCTAGAAAGCAGGAATACAGAAAGACACCAGAGATGAAGGGGCCATATACAGATATAAAGTCCAAGTCACACCTCCATGACCCACCCAGACACACTCAAGCACACCCGGTGTGCTTTTCTAATCCTATATGTGGGTCCCAATCCAATTAAGTTGACATGTAAATTTAACCAGCACCCAATCTCACTATGTTACCCAGGCTGGCCTCAAACTGCTGGATTCAAGTGATCCTCCTGCCTCAGCCTCCTAAAAAGTTGGGATTATAGGTATACAGCGCTAGGCCTGGATCACTTGACTTAATCCCATAACTGCTTCTGTCTTCTTAAGAAAATGAAGATCACTGGCTCCACCAGTAGAGAAAATCTTGTGCCCAAAAGAAAGTCATTATAAAAGAAAATTTCTTTTTCTCCAAAGAATTACAATTTTAGATTTAACTATGTTTGCCTGGCTTACCACTACACCATGAATTATTTGCACAAGGAGAAGCAGACATCAGCCACTCTCTATGTGATCCATAACTCTTTATTGAGTCATGAATACAGTTCTGTTTTGTAGTAATGTAACTGGTAGAACACGGTAAGATTTCCAAGGAGGTACAAAGGCCAAGGTTTGCCAATAGTGTAATATTTTATGTTCAATTTTTATTTAACAATATCACACAGAAACATTTTTAAATATATATTTTTATTTCACTCTCATATTAAGCTTCAAAATTATTAGATCATATAAATTGCCAATCAAAACCAAGAAACAATTCTTAAAACAAGTTTTCCACTCTACCCCCTACACACACACACACACACACACACACACACACACACATGAGTGACTAGGTGAAAGATGCCATACAGTCATGTACAGAGTAAGGCTAGGCATGGATCTCCTGAGAAGTTCAGTCCAGGCTGGGAAGGACAAGGAGCCTGCCCTCCATGATGAGATGCCAGGCCAGCACATGTGGCTATCAGAAATGGTTGGGTTAAAAAGTCCTGACATTAAGAACAGCAGCATGCTTGGCATGCTTAAACCCTCTCACCACCGTGTACATCCAATGCCCATCCAGCATCCTACTGATTTCCCATCAACAAACCTCAGTGTGGATGGTCTCCAAAGCCTAGCATAAATACCCTGAGGGGCCGATGGGCCAGGGAACATAGGCCATAAAGTTAGGTGAAGAACAGCCTGAGTTTACTGTGGATTGTGGAAAGAAACCACTCCTTCAAAAACACAAAAGAATTTTTTTAAACTCATTTCTTTTCACTGTCTTTGGGGGGTTGAGATCGGTTCCATTTTCCCATTGTTTCCCCTTCTCTGTTTTCCTTTTTAAATTCTGTTTTAATGATTTATTTCTTCTCTTTGTTGTTTTCTGTTATATTTATCAAATTCTGTTCATTTTTTCACTCCCTAATAGGATTGTTTGTCTCACTTTTGTTTCCTCATCATTTTCCATTGCTTAATTTTTTCTAATTTTTCCCTTCATTTTCTTATTCTCCACCCCGTTTACCAATATAATCTTTATGATTTATTAATCTTTAGATAGCTAAGTACTCTAGCATATCACCATTGAAATCTTCTCTATTGTTATTGGGGATATGGCTGTTGTATTTAGTAGTTGTATTTACTGTAGGTCAATATTTGGTTTGTGTTAGACTTTCTACTCTAATATAAATCTCTATTCTTTGGTTAATGGTGGTACATTATTGGGTATTATGGCATGCCAATATCCAGTTTGTCTCTAATAGTACCATTGTTGCTGATTAGTTGCTGCCACCAGGGTGGCATACTTGATGCTATTGATATATTTTCTTTCTATCTCAATATCTAGATTGCCTTTGCATCAGTGAGAATAATGTGGCTCATTTCCATAAAACTGGATGCTGGGCCAACTACACTGCACGTCCTTGCCCCAACTAATGGAGGTAGTGGGACCGCTGAAGAGAGACAAAGGCCTACAATAGCCATTCCCACAGTGCAACTCTGAAAAGTAGATGTTGCCTACAGAGATCTCGATAGTAGTAACAAAGTCTTTCCAATGTAAGTGCCCATAAACCTAGACATGCTCACACACACACACACACACACACACACAAAACACATAATAGTAGTAGTAGAAACATGAGACAACAAGGCCACAGAAAGCCTCTGATAAATGTCCCTAAACCTGGGCTGATGAGGAGTAGGAAATCAAAAGCCACATAGCTGAATTATTCAACTTATAAAAAAGGAGATTAAAAAACAGCTTGATATGTTCAGCAAGTGCAAAGAAAATGTGAGTAAACAGATAAAAGATTTAATAAACATAATGGTTGTGAATTTCCCAAAGATACAGATAAAAACGAGATGAGATAAACAAAACAGTTTAGCAAAGAATTATAGACCATGAAAAGTACCAAGCACAGTTCAAGAAGTTAAAAGGTCTATTGAGTGCCTGGGCAGCAGAAGTGACCAACATGTGGATACAGTGTCAGAACTAGAAGACAGGCTGCTGTTGCTGCCATTTACACAGAGATACTTTGAAAACTACAAGAGAACATAAAAAAATGGATCCGAAAGCTGCTAGATTTGCAAACAACACATAAACTGAATTTGAATTAGCAAAAAAAAATCAGAAAACAGCACAAATAGCATAAAAATTTGTTTACAAAAATAATAAAGGAAATGTGGAAAAATAATTAGACATAGAAATAAGTAAGGCATGTAGAACTTCATGTAACTATTCCCCGAAAAGAAATTCTCAACAACACACCATTAGAATTACAGCTGAGTTCTCAAGATAAACTTAATGTCCAGGAGAGTTTGGAATGAAATGTTTGAGGCCCCACAAGAAAACAATTTCTAATTCAGAATTATATAGTCTACAAAACTATCTTCTCAAAATTGATGGAGAAATAAAGTATTTCCATAACAAAGACCACTTTATAGATTTCATGATCAACTTTCCAAAAAATTCTCAAGGATATCTTAGAAACCATGAAATTAGCAATCCAGAAAAGTAATTGAGTGAGTAGAACATGGACAGTAGGCATGGGGGGTGGATTAGTAAGAGGAATATAATGAAATTGTTAAAATAAGTTTAAAAAAAAGATAAATTTTTGGTAATAACTTTCATTGCAAATGGTCTCAATTCCCCAATCAGTAAAAACAGAGATTGGCAGAGTGGGTCAAGAAACAAAATCCAGCTAAGCATGATGATGCACACTTGTAATTCGTCCACTTAGGAAGCTAAGACAGGAAGATCATGGTGAGTTTGAGGCCAGCCTGGGCTATATAATGAATTTATGGCCAGCTTAAACTATGCAGTGAAACCTTTTCGAAAGAAAAGAAAGAAATACAAAGAAAAATAAAATCAAACAGTATCCTGTATAAAATAAATAATTTTAACTGAAAAAAAGTTCATTGATTAAAATCAAAGAATGGAAAAAATATTTAATACAACTGGAACCCAAATACTGATCAGAAGAGGGACAACATATTGGATAAAAGAATAATTCCCAAACTAATACACAAATTGAATGCAATCCCCTTCAAAATTCCTCACAGAACTGGAGAAAATATTCTTAAAATTCATATGGAGTCAGCAGAGACCCAGAATATCAAAAACAATCCTGGGTAACAAGAGCAAAGCAGGAGACATCACAATCCCTGAATTTAAGTTATTACAAAACTACAGTGATAAAAACAGCATAGTACTACCACAAAAACAAAACATGTGGGTCAATGGAACAGAATAAAATAAGCAGAAACAATTCCAGAAACACCCAGCTGTTTGAACTTTGATAAAAAGACCAAAAACATACACTGGAGGTAAAATAGCCTCTTTAATAAATGGTGCTGGAAAAACTGCCTATTCTCATGCAGAAGATTGATGCTAGCCTCATATACCTCACCGTGTACTAAAATAAACTTAAAATATATCTAAGACCTAAATGTGAAGACAGAACCCTTCATCTTCTGGAAGGGTAAATATGTAAAACTCTGAATCATAGACATAGGCACGGACTTTCTGAACAGAACACCAAGACACAAGAAATAATAGCATGAGTCAAGAAACAGAATCATGTCAAATTAAAAAGCTTCTGTGCAGTAAATAAAATGACCAACAGAGTGAAGAGACAACCTGCAGAAAGGGAAAAAAATTACCAGCTATTCCTCAGATAGAGAATTAATATCTACAATATAGGATGAACTAAAAAAATAGCCCCTCAAATAAAAGATCCAATTCAAAAATTGGAAAAATAAATGAATAAAAACCTCTCCGAAGAAGAATACAGAAGATCAATAAATACATGCAGAAATGCTCAAAGTGGCTGGACATGAAAGAATTGCTAATTAAAATAACATGGACCCTGTTTGTAATAGCTAAATTGTGGAAGCAACCCAAATGCCCATCCTCAATGGACTGGATAAAAAAAAAAAGTGACATTTTTATATAATGGAATATTACTCAGCTATAAAGACAAACTTGAGGCCTTTGTAGGCAAATGGTCACAATTAGAGACCATCCTCATAAGTGAAATAAATCAGATGTGCATGGGCAAGCAACGTATTGTATCACTAGTGTAAGAACCTGAAAGTTGGAATATAAATTAGGAGGTATAAAAGGAAACTACTCAAAAGTAAAGAGCAAACAGGATGAGGGGAAGGAGAAAAGGAAGAAAGGGATAACCATGTATGTATGTATGTATATGCAGAATGGCTAACATGGTTGCATTATTGACTTATGTCACTTTATTGTAAGGAACAGTTAATGATTAGTTGTTTGATCAACTTATATGTCTATATGCATTTTCCTAGGCATACACTTCGAAGTTATCAATATGTAATACAACAATCATTGTTAACTCCCTGTCACTTGTCTGTAATTCACTTTTTTTTTTTTTTTTTTTTTTTTTTTTTTTTTTTTTTTTTTTTTTTTTTTTTTTTTTTCCGGGACCGGGGATCGAACTCAGGGCCCTAGTGCTCGGCGGCAAGCACTTAGCCCACTGAGCTGTACCTCCAGCCCTGTAATTCACTTTTGATTGTACTGTTCTTGTGCTATTCTGTGTCTATTTGTTAATGTTTTCATTCTTTTGCTTTTAAAATAAAAAATAAAATAAAATGGACCTGACTGCAAAAAGAATGGTAATCATCAAGCAATCAAATAATAAATAGCAAATGCTAGTGAGGCTGTGGGGGGAAAAGAAACCCTTCTATATTGTTGGTGGCAGGAAAACAATATAACCCCCCATTGAAACCATTATGGGGATTCCTCAAAAAAGTAAAACTTGAAATTTCATTTGATCCAGCTATTCTCCTTCCAAGTATCTTCTCTAAAGAGTTAAAGACATCATATTACAGCAAATATCCAGGTTTATAGTAGCACAACACATAATAGCAGTCTGTATGTCCATCAACAGATAAATGGAGAAAATGCTGCATTTAGAAACAATTGAATACTATTCTACCATAAAAAATAGATAAACTTGGGTCATTTGTAGGAAAACGGATGAACCTTGAGGCCATAATGTTAAATGAAATAAATCAGACGCCCCAACTTAAATATTGCGTGGCTTTTCTTGTATGGGAAACGGAAAATATAAATAAAGAGCAAAAGTGTCAGCTAATAAGAAATAGAGTGGTAGACCTTCTGCAGAAGGAAAGAGGACCAAGCGTAAGGGAGGGGGGAGAGAGAGGAAAAGGAGGGGCTGAGAAAAGAATGGTGCGGTTTTCTAACCATCCACCAAATCTACGCAAGGAAAGCAATCATCGCATACTGCAAAGATGTAAAAGATTTTACAAATAAAAAGACCCTTAGAAAGATACATCTTTCTCCATTATCTATTATTTGTTACTTATTTCTATTCAACTAATTTCTCTTTAAGTGTTAGAAAGCACAAAAGTGTTATACACTGCACCAAGAAACAGAAAGTGTTCTGCAATCACGTCCACAAACACTGCCTATTGAATCTCATCACGGAAATCCGATCCGTTATGGTCAAGGATGTAATGAGGGACCGCTTCTCTTTCATGACTTGGTTTCTGCCTCCAGCTTCCTAATAAGTCACTGCCTTTGACACTGGTTTGCAATTTAGTGAAAGCAAATGTTTTAGTGCATGAAAGAATTTATGCATCAAATGAGGTCAGCTTTGCTTTAAGGAAAATTTCTTTAATATTTTGAGGAAATTTGCTCACATTTTTTTCTGAAGCAGCCTTTAACCCTATTTCTTTGTGGCTGCCAGGCAGATTCATGCTCAGTGGGAGAGAGAAAGCCAAGTCACCGGTGACTACAATTGCCTGAATTAGGCAGCCGGATAGGCAAAGTCAGTATCAACTTCTAAGCATACCAAGACCAGTCCAAAACGTTAAGCCAGATTTATACCTGCAAAAGTAGAATGTGCACATTTTGACCTGTAATGCACAAAAATTTGTGAGAAGAGCCAATTTAGTTCAAAAATATTTTATAACATTTTATTCAGAAAAATGCACTTAAAGTGAAAGGTTCTCTACTAATAATGAAAAATTCCAACCGATATTCTTCCATCACTGAGGAAGCTCTTGAGGGATTTAAGGGTTCTCAGACAAATAAGCCATCTAAAATTGCTCCATCAAAAAAAAATCACTTAAAATATCTCAACTTTCTTGAAGAAGTTATACATTTAATCTGATATATCTTTTTTTATTGCAAATTGCCTAAATTTGCAGCTACGTGCTATGAATCTTAAAAGAATAACTATAGAAAATGCTAGAATAAGTATTTTCAAAGCATCTCTCAAAGAATATTATTTTTCTAAGTATTTTCTTGCATGTTTTAAAATGCATAGTGATTCATTTCTGAGGCATTTTTTAAAAAATCCTTGGACATATTTTGGCTCAACCGAATATGTAAGTTTTTAGTTTTATCATTTTTTTTAAACTGGAATTTGAAAAGAAGTTGCCAATAGTTGATGACAGGTTATTCGATCAATCTTGTATGTCTGTATGTGTTATCCTGAGCACACACTTTGAAGATATCAATTTGCAAAGCAGCAACTACTGTTGGTTTTCTGATGCTTTGTCTATAATTCAATTCTGATCTTACTGTTACTGTACTACTTTGTGCCTCTTTGTTAATGCTTTCTGGTTTCTTTCTCTTTTTTTTTCTGTTGTTGAGATGATTAATTGTTTGACCAATTTCGCATGTCTGTATCTGTGTTCATGAATATACACTTCGAAGATATCAATAGGTAAAGCAACAACCATTGTTGAGTCCATGTCACATTGTCTGTAAATCAGTTTTGATTGTACTATTTCTTAAGCTACTTTGTGTCTGTTTGTTAATATGTTTTTGTGCTTTTACTTTTAAAATTAAAAAAAACAGAATATGTGAATTAATGGAACTATTAGTATTATTTTTAACATAACTTTAAGTTAACATGTGGAAAAATCCTATCATCTAAAAGTAAAACTTGAAGAACCTGTTCCAATCATTTTCATGCGGATTAAGACTGTTTGCATGGCTCCTTTATGGAACAGAGAAAGAATTTTATAATTCAGATTCTATTTTAAATTGAAGTCTTCAAAACTGATGATCTTAGATTTCTTGGTTTTGTATAATGTCCTATGAAATTGGGTGACACTTCACTGCAGAGAAATATAATAAAACAATGATTTATTTGCTATGTTTTATTGCCTTTCACACCTCTATGTCTACATTTATTATAGTACCTGCAGTAGTGAGCTCTCAATAAATCTTGAGGGGCTAGAACCATCATCAGTCCGCTCCTTCCTCATTTTAAGACAGTTGTTATTTTGATTCGTTTATGCTGATCCTATTGAACATTGTTGGTTTCTTTAAACCAAGTTTCACATAGCATTTTCCTGGAGATTTGCCCAGGAGAGGGGAAATGGATGAATCATAGCGAAGAAGAAGATTTATACCCCACAACTACAGGAGAATTTCTCTTTCCCAGCACAGCTGAATAAAATACACCTTCCCCACTAGGTTCCGCCAGGCATTTTTTTATTTTTTTTTAAATAAAAGCACAAAAACATATTAACAAACAGACACAAATTAGCATAAAAAATAGTACAATCACAACTGATCTACAGACAAGGTGACATGATCTCAACAGTGGTTATTGCTTTATCCACTGATATCTTCGAAGTGTATATATATGAATCCAGATACAGACATGCAAAATTGGTCAGACAATTAATCCTCCTAACAACAGAAAAACACAAAAAACAAAAAACAAAAACAAAACAACAACAAAAAAAAACCACCAATAGTTGCTGCTTTGCATATTGATCAATCTTGTATGTCTGTATGTGTTATCCTGAACACACACTTCGAAGATATCAATATGCAATGCCAGGCATCTTTTGACCAAGAACAAGGCAAAGTCAATGTCGAAAGGAGACAAGTGCTAAGCAGCGAAACGCTCGAACCAGAGCCCTGATGGGATCGTCCAGGATGCTATCCCATCTCTGGGTTTTTCTCTCCTGTGACACAGACACTCTTCTACTTCAATTTTCTTTTACTTATAACCCAAAGCATCTTGAGTGATACAACTTCTGAAATACAGCTTTAAATAATTATTCGCAATGACCACAGTATTTAATGTTAAAATTGTACATGTATCGGTTCATCCATTCATTTTAATGCAGCAGATTCCTTTGATATAAACCAGATAAAATACAAAAAAGGCCTCTTTTAATCTTCCACTGACCTGACTAACCAGGGAACAAATCCTCCATTTACTGACAAAAATTACAAATGGTATCACATTCCTAATTCCCTTACCAAGGTGTAGACTGTCACAGAAGGTCAGTGCCCACTCGAGATGTCACCACCCACAGCGGTGTGTTAATAGCTCTTTTTGAATCTGCTAATTGACTTCTAGATCCTCTCCAAATTTCTTGTTAAGAATGTCTCAGCAGTAATAGTTGGTCTCAAAAAACTCATGCACACAAACTTTTCCTTTAAGCCCAAGCCTTCACAATATTCTTTATTTCTGCTCCTGTCAATTTTTCTTTATCTAATTAATTACATTTATGAGTACATTTTAGGTATATATAATGGTCACATTCCTCATAAGGAATTTGTACCGGGACATATAACAATCTTTCAGTCATGCACCTACCTAGCCATTACTGACTCATAATCCAGTTTTATGACAATATCTGGAATATGAGTTTATTTTTCATGAGTTTCTTTCCCCTAAAAAGGCACTTTTATTAAAGTTTTCCACTCCACTGACTCATTTTGTTTCAAATAACAAATGAATAATGCCCTAAATTAAAATTAAATATCTTTACAATCAAGTCCCACTAAATTTGTACTAAATGAGCTGTAATTCACTGACTCACAAATAGACATCTATGTCCAAATACATATAATTTCTGAATTTAAGCACTTTCAACATAAATATTACTATCCTCCCCTATAATGTCTTTCAGTAATAACTCAGTACAAACTGGCTGGAGACTTAGTGTCTCATAAAACAAGAAAACATCAAAGAAGTTTAAAGTCCTCTCTTGCACATTAAATATTCTGCTACTCAGGAGGCTGAGGCAGGAGAGTCAAGTTCAAGGCCAACCTTGGAAAATTAATAAGACACAAAGTCGCAGGGGGGTAAATGCTTTCAAACTACATGTTTTTAGGTAATAAAGTCCATATAGTGATATACAGATCACACATGAATCCTGTTTTCGAAGATTTAAAAAAGAAAAAGAAGATTATGACAAAGAAATAATTTAATTTTAAATGATTATTGCCAGCATCAAAAAAATACAGAAAAGTAGAAAATGAGACATAAGGAGGGAGAAAGCATTTGCAGTTTGGATATGCATAAAGCAGAGCAGGCGACATTTCAACTTTATTTTATCATTCAGAAAAGAATGAAATTACTCTGCATAGTAGTTAAGACTGAAAAAGATTAATTTATTTTTAAAGATAGGTGTTTACAAATTGCTACAGATGAGTTATAAAATTGACCTTGGGGCCTACCTTTAAATTAAGGATATATGAAAATATAATTTTCTCATTCTTTATCTTAACTTTTTTTATTTCAAAAATTCATTTAAAAATGGGGGATGCAGGGGCTGAGGATATAGCTCAGTAGCATAAGCGCCTGCCTGGCAAGGGCATGGTCCTGAGTTTGATCCCTGGTACTGCAAAGAAAAAGAAAAGGGCGGGGGGATGTAGTTGGAATAGTCAACCCTAGAATGTTAGTCGTTGTCTGACCAGGACCTCCTTGAAACTGTATTGTGTTCTAGTTTATAGAAGTGGAGACCAGATTTCTATGTCCCAGATAATTATCCGTCAAGAATGAAGAAAATAGGCACAGTTTCACATTTTAAAATAAAATTTGAAAATTTTCTACAAGCAGAGCCACTCTAAGAAAAGCCAAAGGACATTTGGGAAACTGCAGGATAGAATTCCAGATGGACACTCAAATCCTCCAGAAAATCTAACACACACTGGGAACCACATAAATGTGGTTTTCCCCTAATTTGATTTAAAAATAATTTTTTAGGCAGCTAAATTAGATAGAAAGTATTATGCAGTCGGAGAGGGATCAGCCCCTGGAGGAAGTCAATGCTGAAGCGGAGACACCAAGATAGACGGCGGTGAATCTGAGGAGATCCGGGCCTTAAGATGGAGACACAATAGACAGGCCTGCGAGCCTCACTAGAGATAAACCGCAGCTTGAGATTAAACTGTGCCTAGTACCACCCAGTCCAGTGAGCCTGGAGAGGCCCCAGACACACACATTGATCAGGACGTCTGCCCCCATCCCTTTTCCAGAATGCCTTTGTTCTTTCCACGTACCCTAGCTCTGTGCCGCGTTCCCGTTAGATCAGTATTAGCTAAGTGACTGCACTTCTAATCCTATAGACTGGTTGTATTTTGACCCCTGTTGTGGTTTTGTTATATAAATTACACCTGACAGAGGCCCTCCATGGGCACAGGCTTTGTCTCCTCCTGTGTCCCAGGAGCTTTCAGTGAAGCTTTCCTATGCTTAACCTCTGTGCTCCCCAAAATTTGTTTTTCTGTATTAGGGGGACACAAACCAGGTACATTTGACATCTAACGGGTTGGGATTTATTTTCCAGATCTCAATAAGGTAATTTTTAAAATATTGTAATATTGTTTTATGAGATATGCCACATAGCTAGGTCTACGAAGACAACTAGCTATTTTAGCTGGGAAATGAAGTGACTTAATTGGACCTGTCCCACATTCAGTTTGAAGTTATAAAGTACTAACTCTGAATGTATTGTGAGAGTTTAAGGATATACACTGTAATTCTTAGAACCACCACTAAAGAAAATTGTAAAGTGAAAAACAACAAATAAAACAATTTTAACACGTTCCATACTGCCAAGTAAGGCAGGAAAAATAAAAAGGAGCAATCCAACAACAAAGAAGAAAACAGCAAAAAGGAAGTAGTACTAGTGTAGATCTAAACACAAACACATCCATAATTAAGCACTAATTGACCGAAATCTCCAAGTAAAACCCATAGATTGTCAAATGGATTTAAAACAAAGAAACAAAGAAATCTGGACTCTGTGCTAGACAAGACTCATATTAAATTTTAAGAGCCAACTGAGTTCAATAGGAATGGATGATGTTCCATGCAAACATTAAACATAAATGGCTGCATTAATGTCAAATAAAGCAAGTCTTCAAGGTACAGAGTATGATCAGAAATAAAAATACACATCTCATAAGGATAGACTCATTAAATTACAAAATCCTAACAATTATAAGATGTTTCCAATACTAGATCTTCAAATAAAAGAAGTATCAAGTCAAATGAGTTTGATGTTGTGGGGTCAAAACTGCTTTACCCCTTTCTCTGTAAATATTCTTTTGCAATAAATATCAAGTAATTAAATCTTTCTGCTAATAATTTATGCAAATCCTCCAGCCACAAAGACATTTTAAAGAAAAGATAAGGTAATTCCCAAATATTTTTCCACTTCGAAGATGTTCTCCAGATTTTTTTTGAGAATTTCAAATTCCCCATTCATTTATCATAGAAGCTGGACCCTTAAAACACACTTAGTTTCTTGTCTTTCTTTCCTATATGATTCCCATATTTTTGAATAGTGTATTATACTATAATAAATGTCAGGATTGTCCTCTCTCACTCAATTTGAAAGCAGTCTTTGTACAGAAGCTAGACTCCTGTAGAATCCCATATAAAATTACTATTTTGAATTAACCAGCAGGACAGCTGCAGGTAAGTGAGGGAACACTTTATCTGCAAAATTCTGAGCTGCTTTGGGGCACTAGTGCACCACCCATACAAAAGGCCTGAAAAGCCCAGGCCCTGATGGATTCACAGCAGAATTCTACCTACACAGATTAAATACATGACTTTGATCAGCCACTGGAGATCTTTAGGGTTTTGTTTCCTTCACCTGTAAAATGAAAGATACACTGCGGGTGGTTGAAGGTTTTCTCCACTCCTGACCTTAAAGAGTTTGTCTTCTAGTGCTCACTTTGGCAGCACATATACTAAAATTGGAACAATACAGAGAAGATGAGCGTGGCACCAGCAAAAGGATGACACGCAAATTCGTGAAGCGTTCCATATTTTTTAAAAAAATTATCTTCTAGAAATAGTAGAGAACATGAAATATTATTACACAAAACAATATACTTAGTGCACTAATGTAGGAGAGTATTTTGTAAATACTAAATTATTTTAGGGATTATATATCGTGTGCATTTTTAGTTTTGCTAATGAGAGAGAAATCATGAGTAAATCATTACAAAGATTTTATTGTTCCATTATGTGAGGAAAACATTCCCTTTGTTTTTTCTTTTTTTATTTTAAAGAGAAAAGAAAACAAAATAACAAAGATAAAAGCAAAACAATACAAAAACAATAAAAATAATACACAATTTCAAAACAAGATGACAGGAAATTTACAGTGGTTGTTATATTACATATTATTTTCATTGAAGTTGCTCAGATTACCAGATGTAAGATTGATCAATTACAGAGAATAAAAAAAATTAAAAATACATTAGAAAAAATACATTAGAAGTAATACAGAGTCTCACTAATCAAGATGGTAAGAATTCAACAATGGTTGTTAAATAGCATATTGCTATCTTCAAATTAGTTATACAGATTATCAAGTATAAGCATGCAAAATTGTTTTAAAAAGGAAAAATTTAACCATTAGCTGCTCCTTTCAATAAACCAATAATCAGCAGTACAATTATCCCAGCTGTCCTTGTATATACATATGTATTTTTCCCTTCTTTCTTCCTTTTCTCCTTTTCTTCCTCCCAGTTGTTCCCTCCCTTTGAGTAATTCCTTTCCCTTTCACAATATCTATTGTACCTTTCGAGGCTTTTTTTACTCTTTCAGGTTCTTACAGTAGGGAGACAACATGATGTTTACACATGCGGGTCTGATTTATTTCACTTATGAGTATGGTCTCTAGCTGCATCTATTTACTTATAAGAGACTCAAGTTTATCTTTGTTATAGCTGAGTAATACTCCATTGTATAAAAATACCACATCCTTTGTGTCCGTTCCTCAGTTGATACTAGCACATAGAACATGCAAAGGAATTGAAATCATCCCATGCACATTATCTGACCATAGTGCAATGAAACTGGAAATTATTGACAAAAGAAATTGCAAAAATTCCATAACACATGGAAATTAAATAACACCCTCCTAAATAAACAGTTGGTCACAGATGAAACCCCTCTGTTCTTAAAGAATTCATTTATTTTAATGTTTTCAAACCCTCAATAATTTAGATGTACAAAGAAACCAAATTTAAATTCTTACTCTGGGCATTGACATATGAAGACGCTTATCCCTGCATAATAAAGATACAAAGCATTTATGTACAGAATACTTGGAAAAGAATGTTCTAAAACACACGATCAATGAATTTTAACATGGAATTTACTCCTCGTTTCTACTTTCTCCTTGAAATGCCTAATAATAAAATAAGCTTTTAGAATTGCTTTTCAACAGTGGCAAAGCTCAAAGTTACAAATATCTGGGACCACATACCTTTAAACATAAATCAATTTTTTGTCCAACATGACATATATTTCAAAAAATATACTAGACAAGATTAAATGCATAGGAATGATAATAAGTAATTGTGAGAAAATTCATTGGCAATGAATACATATTAATATTTATCTCTTTTAAAAGTTTAATTGACACATTTATGAAAAATTTACTGAAGATTATTATATGTAGCACTTGACTTTAGATATAAAATTTAGTATTTATGAAATATAGAACATCTATTCATGCAGATTCTGATTTCTTTAAAATTTATATGGTTTGATAAAGAACGGAAAAGATTCAGCTCATAATGCAGATTCATTAAATTATCTTAAGGAAAGAGTGACATTTCCTATTTTATAAATATTAATTCCTATTTTCATCTATGGTTTATAAAATCAGCTTTATATGATTTCATATGAATCTCATCTAAATAGTAATTATAATGTTAAAAATGTCTGGAAATACTTTCATTAAGCATCCTTAATTCTCTCAATAATTTTGATTACTTTGAGTGGATTATATCTGACATTGCTCACTATACTATGAATTCTGTTTAAAGCAAGTTGATCCAATCTCATCTCTGTTCAGCATTTGTAAGGAGAGAATACAGCAACCTCCTTTGAGGCACACAGACCAAATCATTTCTGGGAGTTAAAACTCTAATTTAGGAAAGTAAACTTGAACTCAAACTTAAACAGGTCACACTGTTTCAGAAAAATAGAGACTTAACTTAGGAAAACTGAACTCAACCTGTCAGGTGATCTCACCATGTCCCTTTGTGCCTTTTCCGAAGTTCCCTAAATCTAGAGCTCTGTATATAACCCTAAACACCACTGCAGGTCGGGCAGTTCCTGGATTCCGGACTCAGGAGGCAATAAAACATCCACTTTACATTTTCTTGCAACTGGTTATCTTGCTGGTTTCACGAGAGGTCTGCTTTGACCTATCAGTATTAAGGGGACTTTCCCCTCAGAACTGATAAATAAAGGCTATAAAATTTCTCTCTGAGATTTAAACTTTAAAATCAATACATATTTGATCAGAGAAAAGCATGATGAACCATCTCAGAGTAACACACTCTGTCTAAGCCAGCAGTGTTGGGGGTGTTCTACAAAGGCTGTGCCGAGGTAAGGACCTAACAGTCAGCACACTTGCTCGGAGGAGGCTGCCCAACACAGGCATGTGTTCGCGAGCAGCCATGCCTTTAGCACTGTGAGCACAGACCTGAATTTTGACAGAGGTAGCCATCAAGACACTGAAGGTAGAGGAGAAAAAAGTCTTGTCAAGAGGAATAGCCTGGGAATCCTACCTAGTATGGGTTTTTGCTCTTAGAAAAGGTTAAAAAAAAAAAGTTATATCCTTCCTAAGATATATTGATTACATGACACTTAGAATTAAAGGCAGTGTTGAAGATATAGCTCAGTGGAATATGTGCCTGCCTGGCAAGTGCAAGGTCCTGAGTTCAATCCTCGGTCCCGCAAAAAGAAAAAAAAAAAAAAAAAAAAAGAGAGAGAGAGAATTAAAGGCTATAACTACCAAATATGAAGGAAAGCATTTAAAATACTGGTGCTTGCACAGAAGACCATTTCCAAAGGCACGTTTCTGTAACTATCAGCGCGACTACCTAGGGCTGCACAAGGTAAGCAGAGTTGCCACCCCACCCTACAACATATGCAAGTTTGCAGCATTTCATGGACATTAGCTAAAAAGTTATTCCTTCCTTGGACTCTTACAATAAAGCTGTATTCATTATCACGTACAGTAATCTAAGAAGGTCTGTTTTTTGCAAACTCGGTGAGTTAGCGCTAACAAAAACCTAGAACCTGCTGAAATGCAGTAATATATCTTGTAAAACAGGGTGCCTATTTAGAAAGGCATTTAGCCTTGGAAGCACAATGCGAAAAAGTTACAGAAGGAAGTGTTCACAGAGTCCACCCCAGCCCTGCCCAAGGAAAAGCAAACATGGCAGGAAGTCCAGGAAGGACTAGGCCCATTATATCAGTACCTCTACAGGTTCAGGACTCGTTGGGGTCCTGCCACACAAAGAGCAGCAGGGGAGGAAGAGAAGCTTCATCTGTATTCACAGCAGACCCCATCACTAACATCACCACCTGAGCTCCCCTCGGGTCAGGTCAGTGGGTCACTAGATTCTCATAGGAGCATGAGCCTTACTGTGGGCTGCAGGAGAGGGTGCAAGGGGCTTACCCTTTTGAATTGTCCTGAAACCACACCTTGAAAAACTTGTTTCCCATGAAAGGAGTCCCTGGTATCAAATAATTTGGGAGTGGTGCATTATAAACCATCTCCATGGCATAATCTGGTTAATAAAAATAGAACACTGCCAATGTATGTGATGCTAAACCTAAAAAGTAAGTTTCTAGCTCCACAAAGGCTGAGCATGAGAACTGGGCCATTTTAAATTTACCACAGCAATAGTGTTAGCCAGGGAGCACTTTTATGGACAACCAAGAGCCAGAAGCTTCATTGTCAAAGCCTACAAGTCTCAGCCCCCCCTTTTTGTCTAAATGTCCACAGTCACTGCTGGAAAAAGGGGGATGTCACCATCTGTGCTCACAGAAGCAGAATATAAACAAGGCTCGTTGTGTCCCTCTCAGTCCCTTGAAAAGAAACCCTCAGCTCCTACTAAACACATCATCACCATGTCTCGCTCAGTTCCAATCCACTTATCCAAGAATTCCAATCTTACAAATATGAAATACTTCACATTTATGCAGTAGCTCACAATAAAGGGTTTTTAAAAATTTATTTACTCATTTCAGACTTATCCCAAGTTTAACAAGGTGGCATTAACTCTGCCAGCTCTGTAAGTAGTGCTTCTCAGCATGTAATCCAAGCCGCTTCTGTGTCAGAATTACTGGTGTGCTTGTCAGAGTGAAGATTGCACTAAGCCCCTAGGAGAATTGTATGCATACTGAGGCATCATAAATATGAAGCTGAAACATGAGTAACAACACATAGGCCTAACTCCTGGGATGTTGTGAGAATCAGTGTCAAGTTATTTTCCCCCAAGATTTTAGCTGTGCTTCTCACCCTGTCTATTTGAATCATCTGCAACCATACCCACACATGGCCTCACCTTAGACCTAGTAAACCAGGATCATTGGGAATAAGATTCATACACCAGGATTTTTAAAACCTTCCAGGTGATCCTAAGGTAACAGCAGTGCAGATAAATCACTCTGCTTTTTATTTCTCTATTAACAGAAGTTTATTCTTTCTCTGGAGTTTTGTGAGATAACTTTGATATAATCACTCAATTTTAAATTGTCTTAAATATCAAAATTAAACCCACAAACATAGACTGCATTGGGAAAGTAGCTACTGATCACCAAAATATGCAAATACAAGGAGAAAAATTAGCTGACGTGCACACATGAGAAGAGGTAAGGCTATGTCGGCACAATGTACTCCGTATCTGTGAAGCCCCCTGAAAGCGGACCACTTCTGGAAATGAATGAATACTATAGGACAAAACGCTTTTTTTCATGTTGCAGCCTTGTTTTGTTGATAAACATAGGTAAATTTAGAGTTCTGGGATGTCACAGACCTACACTACCTAATGTGGTAGCCATCAGCTGCACAGGCCAATTTAGATTTAAAATTTAGTTTCTCATGTACCTACTGCAGGTGCATGAGACATGCAGATATGGAATATATCCATCAGCACAGGAATATATTCTGTATTATGCTATAAACCCTTAGAGTTCTATGTCTCACTGTAGAGATGAGAAAATAAAACAAGAAATCTATATGACTTGCCCTATGCTATATATCTAATTAGAGGAAAACCAAGAAAAGTATTAGATCTAAATTTCAGGTCTTGTATAATGTCGTGAGTTAATGTGTAGATCAATAGTTATGATGATCACAGTAATAATTAATTGGTATAGAAGCAAAAAGTATTGATCATTTACTATAAGCCAGACACTTTTCTAGAGGTGTTTAAATTAATTTATGTAATTCTCTTGAGAAACCAAAAAGCCGGCATGATACTGTACTTAGTTTTGCAATGTGGGAACAGCCTCAGAGGTAAATTATCAACAATGCACAACTATTAGCTGACAGAAATGAAATGACTACATATATGTGGAATATGTGCATGATAGTATAAATTTTATAGAAATCTGGATAAGAAATTACAACTATAGATTTAAATTGCCAAGGTTTATAGTATTTAATACATTTGAAAGGCCACTGAGTGTGGAGAATTTTCAGAGTGGATGTGACAGACAACCCTTTAACAAGATCCCTGTTTTGTTGGGGAGGAAATGCTTCAACACAGGACTGAAGAGAAAAAGTTCAAGCCAAAGAAGATGCATTCTGGAGAAGGCTCAGGTCAAGATGAATTTGTCCCACTTATGTAACTTGTTTTTATTAACATGAATGATGAATTTGGGTTCTGCATATGCATCAAGTGAATTAAAAACATATCAACTACATATTGATAGATATTTCTCATAATTTGCTGTATAGTGTTTTATTTGTTAGCATAAGCTACCAATATTTCACTTCCTCACCCTAAATACATCAAGAGTCCTAAAGGAATTTAAAATTTGTAACACCTACACAGAAAAACTTAACATACATGATAATGAAATAATAAAATACATTTCTTAATGTTTGCTGTGAAACAAAAGGAAATTAATGGGACAACATTTTGGCTTCCAAACTACAGTTGACACTCTAATTTTGCCAACATTGTAACGATGTTTAGCAGAAGAGAATTTTGTTATTCACTTTTGGACAACCTTAATTTTTTTACTTAAAGAAAAATGAATAAAATATTTAGAACCTTTCATCAATGGATTTTCTCATAACTCATATTATGTGTGAATATTTGTATAAAATTTCTGTATGTTTAGCATGATAGACTGAGTATCGACTACTCAATCAACATTCCCACTCTATTACTAACAAAACCTGAGCAATGCATCTAGCCACAAAACTCACATTTCTCACATGCCCTTGTACATCGTGGCCACCCACAAAATGTACAGGACGTTATGGGATGCGGTTTTCCTTTCTCCTTGCCCATCCCCACCTTGTTATTTTGTATTGAATTCAGTTGTGATAGATGTACTTTTCCTTTCCTTTTCTCTTTCCCTCTTCTTTTTCCTTTTCCTCCCTTCTCTTTTCTCCTCTATTTTTCTGTACATTGAATCCAGGAACTTCATATTGAACTACATTCTCAACCCTTTTCTATGTTTTCTATTTTGAGACAAGAGCTCAAGTTTTGTAATGCTTGCTTAGGCCACCAGAGCACTAGTATTGCAGGAATAAGCCGTCAAGCCAAGCTATGATGATAGAATTTCTTGAAACCATTTTGAGTTACGAAATATCTTTGGTTTGGAAATTAAGTGTTTACTATATCAGACCAGAAGGCTTGGAGGAAATAGAGCCCCCAGAGAGAGCAAATCTGCCTTTCCAACGTTGACTGTCCACATCTGAGCTTGTTCTATGCCAGAGTCTTGCAGTCCTTTTCTAAGCCATTGCGCTCTCTGGTCAATAACTAAAAGTAAGTTACACTTCAAGCACATTCTGTTTTACAAAACTTTTATAATCAAGTCATAAAATTCAAGAACAATATAAAAGGCAATATGAAAAGTATATAAAACGTGAAGTATTTTAATAGAAATGAACGAATTGAAGTTATGTAAGTTTTAAGTTTAAAAAATGCTAATGCTAATAATTTATATAAAAACTTAACTCTCAAAATTGTCTGAAACAAACATTGAAAACTAAACAGGCTAAAAATATGGAAAAAATGTGGACAATCTCAAAGAATTTACTGCAAGGAAAGAGCTCAGAGAGAGCTATAGAAAAATCCCCAAAAGATTTTTGAATCACAATTTTTTTCACTTTAAAATGTTAAGAAGGTAAATTGGGGGTGGTAAGAGGTGTGGGATGTGAAAATAAATGAAAGATGCTATATGCATGTACTAATTTGTCAAAATGATGCTGATTAATCTGTATAACCAAATGAAGGGGGAAAAAAACTCAAAAGGGGAACCACCCACAATCAGTTCCATTGAGGTACCCCAACTCACTGTCATGTGACACGGATTTTGTCTCTGATTATAAACGTTTCCTCTCTCAGAATTTTGTGATATTTCACAGACAGACAGAAAATTAAAGGACAAAACACAAACAGTCTTCCTAACTGAATTTGTCCAGTTCACCGTTTTCCCGGGAATTCCCTGCAGTGCTTTCTGCCTATTTTAACTTACTCACCTTTGACTGGAATCAATGCAGGCTACACACTTCCCTGGAGCCACTGTAGGTGGGTGGGGAGAAGAGGGCAAACTGCGAGGCTCAGCTCCTACCCAGAAGCACACTAATGCGTTGACCACCCTCTGCTTGCTAAACTGAGAGTTCAACGTTCTGAATTCTGGAGTTCTGAGTTCTGTTAGATGACTTTATTTCAAATACTATTCCATCCTCATTAGAAAGAAAAGCAACCCAATATCTGAAAAGATGTGTTGCATTGCCAACTCAACAGGAAGGCATTGGATTTCTTTCCCAGAGGCGGTAAATCAATTATGGCGTATATTAATGAGGAATGAAGAGACATGGATTAGAAGCTCAGTGACAGTTATGGGTGGCAAAGGCAAATGTGCAGCATTGTAATATATTATTCTTGTAAGACTATTACAAGCTCAGAAAAGAAGACAAAACAGTATCTGATACAGGAAAATTAACAAAACAGTGTCAACACTAATGTTCATGTAATATGTAGATAGATGAGTGCTGCATTATCATGCAGATTATTATTTTCTGGAATATGTTATCTCTAAAATCATCACAGAAATTATGTTCAAACCTAACTGTTGAGCAATATCAACTCAACTAAAGGGAAAATCTGTCAATCTGTCAACATAAATTAATATTCTTGAGAATGCAGGTATTTTACACCCTCAAATATTTTACACAGATTATTTAATTCTCAAAGGAATAGCTTAAGCTCTGCAGTGTTGTCATTGGTATGTCACACTTTCATTATCTTCAGTTTCATTGATAGAGCTGAGACTGGAGAGATCACGTGACTTTATCTGGGTCATTCGTACAACAGAGCCTTGGTGAGCCCAGGCTGTCTTACACATTTAATCCCGATGTGTAAAAATCAACAGCTACATTTCTAACTACCCCTAGAATTCCTCCAGCCACCACATTCTGTCATTGGCACATACTACTGAGCAAAAATATAAAATAACGGGACCAAGGCTGTGCCATTCTCCACTGACTGTTAAATAGTGGAAGGGTGATGTAACAAACAGAAAATCAGTGCAGCAACCGGCGAAGAATTCTGATGCCAACTGTCCTACCTGCAGGGGAGTCACATGATACAGAACAGGCTTTCTCCAGAGATTTTTAAAAGATGCTCCGAATACCTAGTAAAGTATTACCCTTGTGAGAACGGGAGCAATAAAGGAAGGTAGATGGTAGGATACTCTGATACGTAGGCACTGTAGCTTTCTGCTTTGGTGGACAACATTCACTCGGGATGCCATGGGCTTCCCTGTCTTCAGGTGTCACGGTGAACTGAGACTAGGCATCCACTGGCCTCTGCTCATTCCCCTCACTAACAAGATCCTACCTCGGCCTCCCGTCCAGAGTTTCCTGTTCTACCATTCTGAGAAGCTTGCTTAAATTTTTAAGGTTTTTCTGAATTAATTCTGCAATTTTCTAATTTTTCTCTCTCCCACGGGCCTTTAGTTTGTCATTCCACTTTTTGGGAAATTATTTTCAATGAACTTTATTATTTTTTTTTTTTTTTGGTATTAGAAGTGTAGTTGACAAGCACTTTACATCTAAAATGAAATCTTTCCTGTTGGTTAAATCTTACTAGTAATAGTATCCTGTTCTCATGCTGTAATATAATATATTTGCTTCTCATCCCCAGGATATTAATTGTAAGTTTCCTTGTGTTTTTCTTCAAGTTTTTTTTTTTTTTTTGATAATTTTGTATGATTCCCGTATTGCTTGTTTTGTCTCTGGTTTTGTTGTTGCTCTTTTATGGTTAGACATTTGCCCTAAATAGTTGTTTTTTTGTCTTCCTGTAATACTAAGAGTAAATTATTCTTAATACTTATTGGAAGCTACATATATTAAATGGACTTATTTGTGGTACACGACACTTACATAAGTTAAGGTCAGTAGGAATCTTGCCTTTTTTCTACATGCATCCTCAAAATACCAAGAGAACAGGTCAAGTTAGTTTCGCAAGAGTGAAGTGTCTACTTTCCTCCCCAGGTTGAAGGTGACAGTACTGGAACCATCACACCTGGAGTTCAGCAGCAGAAAATGGCAGTACAATACCTGAGGTCTCTAAAACCCTCATCATTTTCAGCCCTACACCTATATTTTTTCTCTTGGACTTCACCTGGGAGAAACGCCATTCTCTGAATGACTTCACCGTCTCCCTCAATTATTCAAGCTTCCACAAAATATTCACCATGATATTTTCTCTTTTTACTTGAAATAATCCTATGTCACCTACTTCCTCATAAATAATATTTCTTGGCTGCTCCAGCATTTGTTCAGTGAACACTGAGCTCTGCCTAAGCACCCGGATGCTTCTCTTTCCTTTAGCCCCAGGATCTCAAGATGGTGTAGAAGAAACATTCTTTGGAAGACAACACAATAAACAACCATTGTTGAACTGCTACCATATTGTTTAGTGAAGCTCTGTATCGTTTCTAATGTTTTTCTTTACTTTTTATTCTCTTTGTTTGATCAATCTTGCATTCTTACATGTGGTAATCAGAAGATAACAATATGTAATATAACAACCACTGTTAAGCCCTATCATCTTATTTTGAAATCCTGTATCATTTTTACTGTTTTTGCTTTGGTTTTTTTTTTTTTTTTGTCTTTGCTGTTATTATTTTGGTATTGATTTTTCTCTTTAAAATTAAAAAAGATGCATTTGCCCAATTCCAACAACAACAGAAAAAAAAAACCAAAAAGCATTGTATTTATTTTAAAGAAGCAGTCCTTTGTAGCAAAGTTCGGGAAAACTTACTCTCTGCTCACAAAACTAAGACTACAACCCGTGTCCAATGAGACTGCAAGTTGTCTGGGGAAATGAGTTTCTGTCCCTTTTCAGTGTTTGTGATTTAAGGGCTCTTCTAACAGCCAGGAAAACAAAGAGAGGTCTGAAGAATGGCTTTGTAAACATCAGCATGTGCCACTCTTGTGAATTAACACTGGTTAAATTTCCCAAGTGATTAAAGGTTCAGTCAAAGGGAAAAGAGAAGGGCTTTTAAAGAGACACATAGGGAGTTTCCTTAACTCTAGCATCAGCTATTATGAAAACCCAGAGAGAACTAATCATCATAGAACAGTACCATCTACTTTCATCAAGCATGTTTTTGCCCCTCAGCCCAGGACTAATAATGATTTTCAGAAGTACTTCAACTTAGTATCTCTAAACAGGAAGATTTTACTCTAAAAAATATGTCTGGATTGGTAATACTTAATTTTCTCATTTCCCTAAAAACAAGGAAAGGCTAGACATGTGCAATGAGTCACTCATTAATCTGTGAAATTGAATGCAGCTTCATGGATCAGCCTTTGTAAAAGAAAAAGAATTTTCTTCCCACTGCATCCATAAATAGATCTCTCTGCTCTCGGTATCTACTGTTAGACTGAAGAGCAACTTTTCTTAAAAAATAAAATGTATGGAGCTTGGCATGGTAGGCACACCTGTAACCCCAGCACTCCAGAGGCTGAGGCAGGAGGATTGTTGCAAGTTTGAGACCAGTCTGGTCTACAAAAGTGAGCTCAAGGCCAGCCTGAACTGCATTGCAAGACTCTGTCTCAGAAAGACCAAAAAAAAAAAAAAAAAAAAAAAGATCAATACAGTCTCATTAAAATGTTCTACTGAAGTAATGTTTGAAACTGTGATATAGTCTCCCCAATAGTATCCCCGTAAGCTGTTCATGAAAGAGGGTTTGGCAAGAAAAACGCAGCTTCTTCGGCCTTTCATGTACAGAAGGATTTTTTTCAACACTGTGTTAATCTAGAATATGAAATTTAAACATTTAGTAAAAGTTACTAAGTTCATTAATTGTAAGAACAGTGACCTAACCTATGTCATGTCCCTCTGTGAAGAACAGTCATCAATACTTAAAGTGGACTAGAGGTGGGCTGAGAGGAGGAGGCGGGGCCTACGTGGTATGATGCTGGGATGACACCCTGGGTGTGGACACCAGCAGTCCAAAGGTGTGTAGCCTGGATGGGATAAAAGGATAAAGGGGAGAGGCAGCCTTGCTGCTCTTTCTTCCCCTACTACCTTTGCTGCCTGGCTGCTTTCTGCCTGTGCTGCTTTAACAGGAACTGTTCTCTTCTGTGATGGCCCTCCACCCTGCCACCCTTCTTCGAGGCCAGCCAAGTACAGATTGAAACTTCTACAAACTGTGAGCCAAAATAAACTTTTCCTCTTTTAACTTTGCATATCGGGTATTTTGTCTCAGAAATGAGGAAAGTAAGATAGTTACCTTCTACCTCTGTGAATGTGACCCTACTCGAAGAAACCATTACCAAAATGGATAAATTCTGTCACGGTGGGGCCGCCCATGCCTCCTGTGGTGATCTATTTTATGTTGCACTCAGGAGTGCCATGAGTAGAACTCTGATGTTTTTTGCCTCTCACCTGTCACGAGATGCCTATCCTCCTCAAGACCAAAGGAGGAGACATTCTCTCTACTCAGAATTCTGTTCCTTGCATTCTAATAAACACTCAAAGGTTGGAAGATAAACCCACCACAGTACAAACACAGCAATTGTGAAGGACCTTTGTCCTTGGAAACCATTACAAATGTGGTCCATGTAAAGTAAGAAATTGTTATAATTGTTGACAAGTAATAGTATAGTTACTAACAAGTTACTAACAAGACATTTGTGTCCTGTGTCACTTACAGTCACAGCAAAATATTATAGAGTTAGAAAACAAAGATACACGAATCTCTGTTGCTGCAAGCTAATGGATTTGTTAAATATTTCAAGATGGTCCTGTGGCATGAAGCCATATCTAAATCTTTAGCTCAGATATGTAACTAAATTGCCTGGGGTACAGCGTGCCAAGGTCTTGCCCTTATTGAATGTACTAGAAATAAAGTCCAAAGAAATATCAAAACTCTCAAGGTAGATGGCCACAAAAAAAAAGTCTACTTCATCATCTGACACCTTGGAAAGGAGCTAAGTCCCCTGCTAGTCTACACCAAAGGACTTGGTCTTGATCCAGTGTAGGTTTATTCAAAATCGTTTTTCTGTATCTGTGAAAACTTGACTAGAGACAGTATTAGTTGCTACAGAGGTCAGAATAAGACATATAAACTGTATTTCCCTAAAAGTTTTATTTCAGTAGAAGACATGCTCAATAATTTTTCTCTTTTAATTTTTATTAAGTGTAACTATTCAATATATAGACACAGACATAGTTCTACTTATCTGTGACTGGGTTAGAACATTTTTTAGGACCATTTGTTTTCTTCTTCGGTGGATCAAAATTGCAAAGCCTAGAGTACTGTAATGAAGAAATAGATAATGACTTAGTTTAACAAGAACCCTACTGCCTATATGTGTAATAAGGAATTCTTTAAACAGTGTGATTACTAACTATAAAAGCTGATTTTTATTATACACTTATGTTTGCATTAACACATTGAATTGTCTTGAGTTGGTTTTTCTCTGTGATGTGATTTTCTCAGACCAAATACTAGCCTTAACAATGTTTGAATCTCTATGTATTAGTAATATATTTAATCTTATAGTGAGATCCAGTCTATGATAAGCATCATATATGAACAAGCTAGTATCCTAAGAGCAATAACTATATTTATTTATTCAGTTTTAAGTGACATCATGTCTTTTACACACATTATCTCAATTACCTTAAAAATTCTACAAAACTTGTAATGAGTATCCTCATTTAATTTCTAAGAAACCTAGCCCTCAAAAGACACAGAAATTTCTCCAAGGTCACAATTATAACATGCCAAAGGAATTTACCCTCAAATCATTTTAACATTAAAATCCATGTTCTTTTTCATTTCACCCTGCCGCCTCTAATTTTAGAGCACAAACCAGTCTCCATTTAGAAAAACATGCGTTCACATCAAATGAAATAGGAGAAAAGACGCAATGAACAGCTTGAAAATAAAATCATACATAAACTTGAGAATAACCTCATAATTCACAAAACAAGTTTGCATCTGTTATTCTAATGTACTGCCTGCGTTGTAAGAGCATATTTTCATAACTTATTCATGCTGCTACTTTATTGTTCTCCATATAAATCAAATGCATATTTCTTTGACTTAGAAAATGTTTTCTAGTAAACCTGACAAAAAGTTCCCAACTAGCTAACACTAGTTGGTAATCGACAGTCAAAAAATCTTAAGGCTGCCAACATGCTAGAATGCATTGCCCCTGTGTCTAAGAGAAAGACACATTTAAGAAAATTCTAAGAAAGATACTCAGTGCTTGACATGTAGCAGTCCCCCAACAAAGAGAAGTAGGAGTTTATCTTAGTCCATTTTCTGTTGCTATAACAGAATACTTGAGACTATAATTTATAAGTGGAAGTAATTCATTCCTAACAGTTTGAGAGGCTGTGAAGTTCAAGGGCATGGTGCTGGTGCTGGGTTGTTGGCAGAGCAGGTGACAGGATGAGATATGTAAACAAGTCATCCATTCAAAGACACAGTCACCCATGAATGAATCAATCCAGTCATGAGGGGAGATGCAATCACCTCCTAAAGTTTCCACTTCCAAATTCCACATGAATTCTGGAGCACAAGCATTCAAACCATTGCAGCATTGAAAAAATATGTGACAGATGCAACTACTTGGCATTTCACAAAGACCAGAGTGGAGACTTCTCAAATCACACTGCCCTAGGTTGGTGCCCTGAGCAGAGACAGAGAAAGATTTACTGAAAGGATGTGTGAAGGCGTAGCCTCTCAGAAGCAGCTCCCCTGAGGCAGTGAAGAAAGCACAGTTGTGCACAGGAAAATGATGAACTGCAGAGCATTTGCAGCCAAGCCCTTGGTCAAGTCCCAGAGAGCTCAGGAGCCAGGGCCACACTTCAGAAATATCACACTGAAGCTACGGGTCCCCCATCGGGCATCTTCAAGCCCCACAGTCCTGGCAGCTGGGGGATTGTGTACCTCTGACAGAAGGACAGGCATCTGGATGTCCACTATATTGGTCGCTTTTCTTTTGGGAGGAAGAGAAGAGTTCCTTTCATTACTTTTTACAAAATAAAAGTTATCATTGTAAAAAAAAAAAAAGTCTATATTTTGCAACAAACATAAATTGCTGGTTTTTTTAAACTTCAAAATAAATCCAAGTTGTATATTCTTCTCACACTATTTTGCAGAAGGGGAGAATAAGACTCAGGAGCATTAAATAACTTCTTTGCAGTGAGTCACCTGGTAAACCTTTTTACCTACCTAGCAGGCTGCCACATTCCTGGGTTTCCTAAGGATTATGGAAACTCTACTCCCCCTGATTGATGAAAGTATTACTGAAAAGGTGAAAAGCAGTAAATTCCAAGAGGACTCTTTATAAATTTCCTGTCTTGACTTATTACAGCTGTTCCTGTTGTAGGGCCTGATGATCAGCAGGGCACATGGTGTAGGTAAATTTGCTGGTGATTTTCAATTAAATGTCTTGCTGAAGTTAATTCCTTTTTACAACATAAACAAATCCCAAAAGGAATAGCATTTCTACACATATTTTCTGAAATATCTTTTTTTCCACTAATTGAGGTTAGGAACACACTATGTTGTGTTTAATTAAAAACAACAGAAATGTCACTAGCAGGATGCCGCTGACTTCTTCTACAGAAAAATATAAATATTAGAAGTTAACTTTATTATAAAGCACAAGATGATAATCAAGGATAAGTATTTCTATAGGAAGAAAATATATAGGATAGCAGCAGAAAATTATATAGCATTTAGATACAATAGTTTCAATGGCATAATTACTTCTTCATCATCGGAAGAATAGCTGGGAAGAGATTAATGCTAAGAAGAGACTTAAACAAACCTAAGGTAAGACTGAAATTTTATACGGTAATATTTAGCACCTCTATCAGAATTTTCCTTATCTTCCTGGAACACATACAAAGCAATATGAAAAATAAGAACATATCAACAAACTCCGTTTTCAACAAAGAGACAGAAACATCTGCCACTCCAATATACCCATAAGTCTCCGGGATGTTACGAATATTGACAAAAGCCATGCATACGACAGCATCAGAAGGGCCAAGGGGACTGAGCAGTGGCAGCTTTACCCTGAAGATGAAGCCGGACACTGCAGTCTGTGTGCCCTGCACTTGCTGTGGGATCCCTCATGAACAAGACTGCGGTCAAATAGCTGAGACTAGGCAGGACCAAGCCCATGCAGAGCAGGTGGGAATGGACGCCAGCAGCACACTGCGGAATTCACTGTGATTATCTGCTTGGCAAAAGTTAGGAGCCTACCCAGGGATAGAGACCGTGTGCCCCGATTGCAGGGATCAGTGAAGAAGTGGGGCTCTTGTTACTGGCAGCGGAGATCTTCCTGCATGCAGTTAGCTTTGAAGCAATACAGATGGTTCGTTGGACCAGGAATGCAGACAGACACCTCATTTGGTAAGAGCATTTCTTTGTACCAAAAGAACAAGAAAGCTGTGATTCTGGAAACAACCTCTTCTCCCCCAGATAATATAATGTCACACAAATGGCTCTAGGACTAAAAGTTACAATAGATACTGTAAAATGGGAAGAGACTGTTCAAAAGGAAGAGGAACTCGGGTAGAGGAATGGGAAAAGGAAGGAAGGGAAAAATAAATAAAACGGAAAAAATGATAGTTACACTATTAGTTTCTAAAAAAGGTTTGTGCTGATATCACTTGGAGAAATTTCTATGCCCTTGTCTCTTACCCGGAGTAGCTACTTTGAAAATAACAACACTCTATGTATTGACTATTATTATTCTCATTATTTTGTTACAAAATTTTGTTTTACTTTTCCATAAAATAAAACAGAAACAAAATGTGGAATAGATGTCGTGAAATAGGAAGGAATTATTCAAAGGGACCTGAGGTTGGAGGGGTGGAAGAGAAAAGGACAAAAAAGAAAAATCTGTTAAAATGGAAAAAAATCTTTGTAAATAAAGAAGGGAAGAAGGGCTGGAGAGGAGGGTATTAGAGCAAAAAGAGAAACTAAACTGTATCATGTATACGTACAAATTCCCTATTATCAATGTGATCACAATGCATATGTAAACTGTACCAGTAAACTTAATTTTCAAAAAAGAAAATGCAACATTTATACTACAAAAAAATAAAAAGGAGAAAGTGCACCATGAGTGTAGGGACAGGATTTGGGGGATAGGAGGAAGAAATGTAGAGCAGACACTCAGCTGCCAAGTAGATGGGAACTGTTACAAATATTCCACTGTGTGTGTGTGTGTGTGTGTGCGCGCACGCTAGAGAGAGTTAAACTGGATGTCAACTTGATTGTGCTCTGAGCCACCTAGCAGATTACTAGTACAGCACAGTTTTGGTGTGTGTGAGTTGGTCATAGAGACACGAGTTTGGGTACTGTATGTTTTCCCTGTGCCCTTCTTCTCTGTGCTGTTCCCTGCTCTGCTTTCTGGCCACCATGAAATGAGCAACTTTGTCCCACCATAACCTTCTTCCATGAGGCTTCTGCCTTGGAGTCAAGTTACTATGGACTGATCCCTTTGAACCTGTGTCAAATTAAATCTCTCCTCCTTTAGGCTGAGTGTGTTGTTATTTTTTACCAGTAATTGCAATGGTGACTATTACAGAAAATTTGGGCAGAGAGTAGGATCATTGTCGTGGCTATACCTGACCACGCAGTTCACAAGCTTTTGGAACTGGTTGGCAGGAAAAATGAGAAAATATTTGGAGAACTGAACCAAAGAAAGTTGATAATGCTGTAAGAAGAGCCTCATGGTTGATTCTTACTGGAGGCCATAATATCAGAATGCTGATAGGAATGCGCACAGTAAAGGTTTCAGTTAGGAATAGGACCATACTGGTAATGGAAGTAGAAGCCATGCGTGTAACATTAAGGCAATGAAGTTGTATACATCTTGTCCATGTCATGAGGCTCTGCAGAAGGCTGAGTTTAAAGGCTATGGACTAACTGATCTGTTGGAGGAAATTTCAAGACAGCTCAATGTTCAAGCAGTGGCACAGGTAATGTTGGCTGATTTATATGGAAAATCAGAAGCAAAAAGCAGAGCAGAATGAGTTGAAAAACTTATGCTTTGGTCCAAAATGAACCACATGAAAACTTGAGGTAAGGAAGTATGCCTCCCAAAGAGACTGCCATTAAAAAGAAACTTAGTACTTAGAATAGATTTCAATTGAGAAAAGGAAATGCAAGGGAAATTATAATGTCTTTCAAAGGAATTCAAGTTAGGTCTGCATGAGACATAACTAAACAAAACTAAATCAAGAACATTTAAAAAATGGAACACTTTCACTTTTACAATGTTCTAGAGCAATTTTCAAAATATGGAGATTTTCTTTTCTTTAAAAAAATGGATTATTACTTTGAAAGATAATTTGGTTTTTCAAAGAATTATTCTGACATTTTCAAGTCTTTTATTTTACTATTTCAATATATATAGGTATATTTCTTCATTTCGTAGTCTCTCCTTAGATAATTATTATTGTTCTTTTTCTAATTTATTCTGCTAAAAAGATTTTGCTTTTTCATTTTCTTAATAATAGCAGCTTATGAGTATAAATTTTGATCTCCATAGTTTTAGTCATATCTCCTGAATTTTGATAATGTCCTAATTATTGTTTTCTACTTTTAATTTCAATTTTATTTTTGTATTAAATTCAAGAGGTTCTAGGTAAAGGGGGCTTTTTTAATGGAAAGATTTATTTTTACTTCAACTATTAAATTCTTATTTATTATTTTATTGTTATCAGAGTGTATGAAGATAATTTCTTTTTTTCTGATTGAACTTTTCCTCATTATCTACTATGTAGTAACCTTTAACAAGTAGAAACTTAAAAATAAAGCCTATTTCTGTCAGTAAAAAATTGATTACTTTGCATATGTATACATGGTTGCTGTATATATATAATGTTTTTTTTTTAGTTTCTTTGTATTTCTCTAGTAGTTGGTGTGTATTTATTTAAATATCCTATTTCAATGTTGATTCTGTTTGGGGGCAATATAAAGACACTCATTTAAAAAATTAGCAAGGAAATAGCAAGACAGAAAATGGATATATAACATGAATTATCAGGATTCACCTAGGTATAAACACACGAACACACACACACACACACACACACACACACACACATTAAACAAAGACAAAATTGGAAATAGTAAAAGGAAAATAAAAATAGACAATACAATGGGGAATCATTAGAAGGAAACAAAGTGGAACTTTTTAAATATTTAAAGTACTTGGGATAAAAATAATTGAAAGACACATAGTAAAGAGTTGGCCAATAGTCACACAATTTGAGTCCCTAAGGAAAACAAAATATCTGTGATGCTATTAGTGTGCAGCACCTTAAACCAAGTGTAGGTTATACAAGTATCTCCACTGTGGAAAAAATTATGGAGTTTAAGACTCATGCATTTTACAGAGTATACAAGTTAGGGTTCTCTAGTGGAACAGATTCAATATAAATATATGTGTGATTATACAGGGAATTTACTAGGCAGGCTTACAGCTCAGAAGGGACATTGCTCGGTTCAGTTTTCTCACCTACAAAGTAGTAGTACAGGAGCACATGCTCAATAGCTTTGTACATGAAAGCACTTAGAACAATTCTCAGTAATCAGTCAGAATTCTGACGTCTATATGTCTACACATTGGAAAACAGGAACAATACATCATGGTTCCTGAACCAAGCATGTGCAAATACTGAACCATTCTTGCACTGAATTGGCTTTACACTCTACTGAAAGAATGTGTACATCTGTCTTTTTGTTTTGATTCCTTTGCTTGTTTGCAGCAGAGTTAATATGTATAATCTTTTCTGTTGTATTGAATGAGTAATTTTAGTAGCAGACAAATTGAGTTATTCAACATTCAAATGTTCTTTTTTCTTAGCAGTGTCTCAAAGGCAAAATAAATACTGAGTCCATAAAGCTAACTGATGTTTTCCCGGTGAGATGTTCAAGTATCTCAACTTCCTGCTTTTTAACACATGTTGTAGTAATTGTCATCATACAAACAGATTTGGTACACTTCACCTCAGTGTCAAGAGCAGAGTAATTTCATAGTAGAATGTGAGATTTTTAAAATCATGAGCATGTACCTAAATTTTTGTGTTTTCTTTTCCAATTTCTTTTTTAAAGGATACTTTTTATGGGAGGAAAATGAGTACCCTGGAGAACAACTATTTGAATTTAAAATAATAAAAGGAAACCAGTTTTCTATATTTTACATTCTCATTCCCTCCCTTGAATGTCTCTTTTTCCCTTCCCCTCATGTAACCATGACTCACCACCACCTGTCCCTGTTTCTCTTAAGTTTCTTCCCCATCTCTGTCCTCTTTTAGATTCTGAGCACTGGGAGCTCTAAGCTGATTCTCGTCTGCACTGATTCTTGACACAGATGGAAGAAATGGAACTCCACTCAAGAAGAAAGGCTCAGAAGCCCAAACACCCCAAACTCTGCAACTTTAGAAGCAAGATGGGTTTGCATCCATTCTCCCTGTATACCCCAGTAGCTGGGGCTCTGCTCTGTTTTCCTCATCCTGAGAACCAGGTCAATCCAGCAGCCACATGACCCCCAGGGAGAAAAACTGGGAAGCAAGTCACCTGCGAGCTCTTGAAACTTTGTTCCCGTAGTGACTCATCATGTCTTGTACTTTACTGAGCAGAGCAAATCACACATGGACACTAACTTCACATAGCCACAAGGTTCCATCCGCCTGTTCTAGGAAAAAAGAATTGCAAGTATGTGTAACCTAGAACTAATGACTACCACAAAAACAGCCCAATGTCTTAGAAAAAACATGATTTGTTACTGCTGCATGGATCGATATTTAAAAAGTATCCTTTCTGATATTCACCAAAAATTTTAGCATAATATCCATCCATTTTAGATTAGCTTTTGCTGTGATTTTTTCTTTCTATTACATTCTTTCTGTTCAAATAATATAGTTTTATGAGATTAGAAATCTATATCTCCTTCAGGTATCTAAAAGAACGTACGTGTTACTCTTCATGGAAAGGGAGTTTAGTATCACATCTTGTTTGTGTTTTGGGTAGTTTGTATGGTAGATTGCTTGGCAAGGTGATTATACATACACAGTAATTTCCAAATTTCTCAACCTTAGAAAGCTGTAACATTATGAAACTTGTAAGAAGAGACCTTTCTAAGAAGCCATGTGTCTACATAAAGAGAGATAAGTCAGGTCTAAAAGAGAATCTAGAGTTGCTATTTTATTACATTGCCATTTGGGATCAAATTAATATAATGTATCAAACCCGTTGTTGTGATTCATGCAAAATTATAATTTTCCAGTAAGTGATGAAATTCTTGTGATCAGAGTTGGAAGTCAATAAAATTTATTTACATTCAAGTAGCCTCCTCCAAAGTCTGGCTCTGAACATGCTCATGTTTGTTTTCCTTCTGAGATTAAAAGAGAATTTGACTCCAGCCATAAATACAGGAAATAGCTATTTTGTAAGTGACAAATTATTAATTATTGGCTTATATTGTCTCTGATGGAGCCTTCGAAAGGGGAAAAATACTATTTAAGCACTGCGACTTATTTATTTCTACTTCCACCTCACTTTTACAACTTTCCCTGTGCCTATAAGAACACTCTTCCCCAAAGATCTCAAAATAAGTACTTGAATAAAACTACAATATAAGCATAGCAATAAAGAATGCATTTAATTTCAAGTGCTGCTATAAAGAATTTTACAAATGGCGTGACAGTGTCCTTTTATTGTCCCCAGTTTCATTACACAGCCTTCCTAACAGCTCTCTGGAGAGAAGAGCTGGGCTAGTGTCAATCCTTTTTATCAATTCACTTGGTTACAAAAGAAGAGCATTACCCTGACATTATGGGTATTGTTCTCGTTATTTGCAATGTCCCCATTGTAACTTCCCTGAAATATAGTGCTGAGCACAGAGGCAATTTCCAAAGAACTGTGAGTACTGTCAGTGTTAATGGGATGAGCTCAAGTTTTGGTCAAATAAGCTGAAAAGAAAACAACCCATTAGCTAAAAAACAAATGCCTTCAGAAGCAACTCCAGTCCTCAGAGAAGTTGTGAAGTAGTAAAAGGGACGCTCTGCTTTTCCTCTTCTGAAAAGATGCTCCATGAAAGGCCCTCAGGGTACGGTTTTACTTGGGTGTCTGTCAAGTCTCATATAGTTCAGCGTTACAAAATGTTTCCTTCTGAAGAACAGTAGTAGTCTGCTACAAATTGGGGCCCACAGATTTTATAGTGCCACAAATGATGTTAAAATGTTTAGTTTTATGCACTTATCATAATCTAAAAATAAAAACTAAACTATAAAATGGTAGAAGATCTGTCCAACCACAAAGTATGTGTTAGACAAAGCATGCTAAATGCAAAAAAATATTGGATTGGTCCTTGGCCTTGTGCTCCTCATTCCAGTAGAGTACGTATCTTAGCAAGATCGAACTTTTGTTATATTATGATCATACTGTTTTGGAGGATCTCAGAAACATAGGGAAAAGACTGTCACAAAATGGTGCTTTCTATGTGCTCATTATATATTAATTTCAGCACGAAGCAAAATGAACCCCAAACTCGTGCTTATATCTGTGGTCAGAGGGTGGGCAGTGAATTTCAGGGAGGGAGAAAAGGTAGGAGGTGACGATTTGAGGAGTTATAGACATTTTATATCTCAGTTGATGAGGTTATTATTCAAATGGATATAAACAAAAACAATGTGTCATAAGCTTAAATACCACATGGTTTCTCTTATGAAGAAACCCAAAATATAAATAGAGAACAAAATAAAGATAGATAATAGGAAATAGGGAGATAAATATTTTGTGAATGGGAAGTGGACCAAGACTTAAGAGGGTGGAGGCGAAAGAGACAAAAATGTATGTATGTATATATGAATATACATATATGCAGGAGGGCTAACATGGTTCTACTATTGTATTATATCACTTAATGCTAAGGAATAATCGATGACGGGTTATTTGATCAATCTTGTATGTCTGTATGTGTTATCCTGAACACACACTTCGAAGATATCAATATGCAAAGCAGCAACTATTGGTG
>PVLD010007125.1:0-20174 GCA_004027595.1 Dinomys branickii | reverse complement strand
TTGTTGTTGTTGTTGTTGTTGTTTGCCTGTTTTGTTTTTTGTCTTTGGATTTTTGGTTTTTGTATTTTTTCTGTTGTTGAGAAGATTAATTATCTGACTAAATTTGCATGTCTGTATATGGGTTCATATATTTACACTTCGAAGATATCAATGTATAAAGCAATAACCACTGTTGAGACCATGTCACCTTGTCTGTAGATTAGTTGTGACTGTACTATTTTTATGCTAATTGGTGTCCGTTTGTTAGTATGTTTTTGTCCTTTTATTTTTTTAAATAAAAAAAAAGAGGGTGGAGGTGGGGAGGGCAGAGAAGGGAACTGAAGAATAAGGTTGTACTTCGTACATTCACCGACTTCGCACAAGGAATGTGCTCACTGTGTGCTGCAAACACGAACTAATAAAAATTGAAAAATGAAAGAGAACCTGTCTATAAAATGTACGTGGCGTTTCATGTAAGTCATGTATACTTGCTGAACATCAATAAAACATTTTCAATATAATATCAGCCTCCAGTGGTTTTTGTTATTTTGATACTTTTTTATTTTTATAAATACTTTCATTTCATGGATAAGAGCTATGGGCATAGAAGATATACTTACTGCTACATTTGCTTACAGGTAAGGCATGTTATACTTAAAAGAACTTGTATCACCATTAGGGATACATGAAAAGGGTTTTCCTGTTAAGAATATTTTTCATATGTATAATTACTGCCTCCTACTCATAAGGCCTGTGATATATGTATATATTTGAGACATATGTGTGTGTGATGTATATGTGTATATATTTGAGACATAAATTGAGAGTATAAACCCGCTGTCTCTGAGGAGGCATTGTTCTCCAGCTCTAAGCAGACCCCACTGGGGATTATGAAAAGATTTAAACCACCTGTTGCAACCTACCTGGGGGTCCCTGGTAGAGATAAAGATAATGTGGTGACACACGCACACAGCACTCCTGTGCTCACATCACACAACTTTCCAGTTCTATGTCTAGTTCTCTGCTCCTGTCCTACTGAGAACAGAGGTGTTTTAAGTGATGGAAAGAATGAGAACCAAGGACTTTAGACTCAGACCCATTTCCAGTTTACTAACAAATGATTCAATATTGAGTAAGGTATTTGATCTGTCTCAGTCTCACTTTTCTCACATTCTAATTAGGAATCTACAGGAATTTCTGGGGCTCTTATGTAAAAAAATTATATGGTATTCAGCACAATAAGTACAGAATTTTAAAAATGGTGTACAACAATTAAATTATAGACACTAAAATCAATTTAAGTCCTAAAGCATAAAATATATGACTTTACTGTGGAATTTTAGGACTGGTTTCTAAGGGTTCAGAAGGTCAGTGTCCCTAGAACTTAAACTCAAGTCTGTGTTTTGCAAGACTGAGAAACCGGAAGTCTTCACTGGACTGAGATGTACTATAATTCACTGCTTGTGGCTTGTCGGACAAGTGCTCTGAACAAGAAACAGTCACTACTCAGGGAACACAGCCCAGCCAGTGTCATTTCCAGCTATTCAGATGAGTCAAACATAAAACCATATTTGGATTTTTTTAAATGAGGATTTTCTATGTTAGTGAGAAGTTCTTAGCAATGAATAGATAAATGGAATTGATATAAATATATACGAATATTTGCCTACAATTCAAAGTGTTCACACACTTTCTAAAATGGCAGTGATACTTGTAAGTTTATGTGATTGAAGTAAAAAATTCTTGTTCTTGAGTCAGTGTCCAAAACAATAAACCTTCCAACAATTTCCTTTTTCTCTACTAGGTCTAGGAAGTAGCCCATGTTCTCATAATATTATATGACCAGTTCCTAATCCTTAACCTCAAGGCGATTTTCATCAACAACAAGCATCTTAAGCTCATCTTACAAGCTTGCTCCTATGCTGCATTTTCTACAGTTCTTGAGAAATGTGGAAATTGCACCTACAGAACGCTAAACATCCATTAAAGTTGCTTTGGTTTGCTGTCAGTTAATATTTTTTCAAGTGTAGGCCTATAAAGGAAACTTTTAGTATGTTTATTTCTTCAATATTTAAATTTCTTCCATTGGTTTAAAAAATTCTTATAAGTACAGAGAAGTTCCTAGTGAATAAACCTAATTTGTAAGGATCTTACATATTCCCCTCATATGTCAACACCAAAACTCATCTTCTCCAAAACTGTAACCCCACTAGACACTGGAATCTTGGCAGAAAATATTATGCACTTTGAAAGTTCTACAGACTATTCTGACACAACAAATACTGAAAGATGAATAAATGAAAGAATGTAAGGGTGATGCAGAGTGACTAAAATTTCATACAAGAAGGCCAAAGCTAATGTAACCTAAGTGAAAAACAAGGGATTCCAGAACTAAGCACTCTAATATTAAAAGCTATGTTGAAATTTAAAAAGAAAACTACTCTTACCAAGAAAGTAAAGGCAATTCTCAGTGTGTGAGGAAAACGTGAAGAGAATGCAGATGCCACATTCTGTTACCGGAGGCTTGTGGTGAGGGATCCTAATTAACTGAAGTTTCTAGGAAGAATAGATTTTTTTTATAATAAAAGTACAAAAACATATTGACAAACAGACACAAATTAGCATAAAAAATAGTACAATCACAACTAATCTATAGACAAGGTGATATGGTCTCAACAGTGGTTATTGCTTTATCCATTGATATCTTCGAAGTGTAAATATATCTTGTATGTCTGTATGTGTTATCCTTAACACACACTTCGAAGATATCAATATGTAAAGCAGCAACTATTGGTGTTTTTTGTTGTTGTTGTTGCTGTTGTTGTTGTTAGCCTGTTTTGTTTTTTGTCTTTGGATTTTTGGTTTTTGTGTTTTTTCTGTTGTTGAGAGGATTAATTGTCTGACTAAATTTGCATGTCTGTATATGGGTTCACATATATTTGCGAATAGATTTTTTAAAAGTCTCCTCAGTGCTCATACTTTTATTTTATTGTTCCTTGTACTTACTGGACCAACTTCATGATAGAAAAATATGCTAAAATTCTTATAACACGTTTTATCATGAAATGGTTTTAGAATTGTAATTTATTGTGTGTGTGTATATATATATATATATATTCACATATACAGTCTTCCAAAAATGTATACACACTTCAGGAAAAGAAAACCTGCATAAATATTTTAATACCAAAGTTACTGAGACATCAGGAGATTAATACAAGTTACCTTTGGTCTTGACAATTATAAGAGGTGCTCAACGTGGTGAA
Source organism: Dinomys branickii (assembly GCA_004027595.1). NCBI lineage: Eukaryota > Metazoa > Chordata > Mammalia > Rodentia > Dinomyidae > Dinomys > Dinomys branickii. The sequence goes on along the minus strand of PVLD010007125.1, from coordinate 16,929 downwards.
CCTTTGCTTCCAGACATCTATCAGTGCCGGGAAATATTGCTCGGGTAACCTTGGTCGATTAAGATGGTTGCACATGCATTTTCAGTTTCTCCTTTAGGGGCAGGCAGTGCACTGGGTTTTCTCATCTTCTTGTTCTTCTCTAAAAATCTAAACTATTGCATAGGGAGCACTCTATAATGTCTAAACCGATGTTTTCTGGGGTTTCCCGCCCCCCACTTCTAGTAGCTCTCAAATGAAATTGTGGTCAAAAATCAGGATTAGAATTTTTACAGCCCAGTAGATGATAATACTAAACACAAATCTGTAAATGTGTGCCACATTTGCTAAGTGTTATTTCTCCCATTAGTGCACGTATTAAGTCCAAAATATCTGGTAAAAGTTGTCATGATCATAGACTGTCAAATACCGTGCATAGTGAGGCGTTTTTCCCTCCCCACACTAGCATTTTTTAAACATACAATTTCTGAGCTCCATTCCAGATGTAGTGGATTAGAATGTTGGAGACATAATGGGGAATTTCTGTTTTTAATTAATTCTCAGTCTATTTCACATTTATTGAAATTTAAAACATACTACTGATCCTGCTGTGTGAAAGGAGATAGCTTTACTACACAAACTTTTTAACAGTTAGTGAAAAGGTACAGGATATTAAATTGTATATTCAATATATGAATGTCTTATAAGCTGATATGCTGTACAACATAATAGAGATTTATATCAAAGTCAGAATTTGTGCAATTCGTTTTGAACAGCTACCTGCAAAACACACTATCATTTTTATATTTAAAGAGTTTAGCCATTAACAAGAAGTAAAAATCTATACATTTATGGTATCCCAAAGTTTTCAGTCTAGTTACTTTACTAAGGAAATATTAGGACATATTTTAAGCAGTTGATCTTTTTGCTTGTTTTGGTTTTACTTTTTTCACTCTTTCTCACTCATTATACAGACTAATGGGTTTCATACTTTCAAACTCGACAAGGCACATAACATATATTTGTCATTTACACCCCCTTGTCACTTCCTTCTCCTCTCCCACCTAGTTTCACGTTTGGGGAAATTTCAATGTCTGTATTTTGTTCATATCCATCTTCCCAGTGTTCCCCCATGACAGCCTTCCCCCTTTGTTACTTTCTTTCTCTTCTCTAATAATATGATTCCTTCTTTCGTATCATCTTTTTTGAATTAATTATTGTTCAGAGTAAGAGACAGGGATCCAGTTTCAATCTTCTACGAGTCGATATCTACTTCTCCTACCACCATTTCCTAGGATTTTTCTCCAGTTGTATCAGTCTGGGTTTATTAGACAAGAAGACATAAAACAAGATATACAAATGTGTAAGAAATTGCAAGATGGTAGGAATTCAACAATGGTTGTTACATTGCACGTTGTTATCGTCACATTAGTTGTTCAGATTACCTGATATAAGCATGCAAACTTGGCTAAAAACCTTTGAAGCATTAACTGTTCCTTTCAATAAATCAATAGACATCGACAGTACAATTATCCCAGCTATCTTTGTATATACATCATATTTTTCTCTTCCTTCTTTCTTTTCTCCTTTTCCTCATCCCAGTTGTTCCTTCCCTTTGAGTAATTTCTTACCCTCTCACAATATCTATTGTACTTTTGGATTTTATTTACTCTTTCAACTTCTGCACTAGAGAGACAATATGATGCTTACCAAATGGGTCTGATTTATTTCACTTATGAGTATGGTTGCATCCATTTACCCATAAAAGCCTTGAGTTTATCTTTTTTATAGCTGGGTAATACTCCATTATATAAAAATATCATATCTTTCGTATCCATTCCTCAGTTGATGGACATTTGGGTTGTTTGTAAGATTTAGCTATGACAAATTGCGCTGCTAGAAACCCTGGTGCATATATATCACTGCGGTGTGATGTTTTCAGTTTTTCTGCAAACATATCCAGAAGTAGTACAGCTGGGTTAAGTAGGGCCTCTAATTCTACTTTTGTGAGGATTCTCCACAATGATTTCCACAGTGGTTTCACGAGTCTACACTCCCACCATCAATGGAGAAGGGCTCCTTTTTCCCCTACAGCCCCTCCAGCATTTGTTATTGGTTGATTTCTTGATGATAGCCATTCTTTCTGGGGTGAGATGAAATTTCAGTGTGTTTTAATTTGCATCTCTCAAATGACTAATGATGTTGAACATTTTTTCATGTATTTATTTGTCATTTGCATTTGTTCATCTAAGTGTATGTTCATCTCAAATGCCCATTTTTGGATTGGGTCTTTGAATTTTGGGAGCCTGATTTTTTTTTAATGCTTTATATGTTCTAGATAGAAGTCCTTGGTCTGAGGGACAGTTGGCTAAATATTTTTCCCAGTTCATGGATATCCTTTTTACCTTGTTGGTCATTTGTTTTGATGCACAAAACTTTTCAATAAGATGAGATCTCAGTTGTTGATTCTTTGAAGTATTTGTTGGCTCTTTCTTGACTCCCAGGGTGCTTCATCTTGCTCCTTGGTAAGTACGTGTTTCATAGGTGCCGCAGTTCCAGGTCACAGAGAACCTGTGATTTGTCTATGGCTTCCACTCCATTGTCTTTTTCAGTTCACTTTTTTCTGCTAAAAGTTTTGAAGAATAAATTCTAGGAGATCAATGGCGTAGTTTTATGCATTTCCACTGTCAAACTGTTTTTTCCCCTTGGGTTAAAAACTACTGGGCTTAAAGTTTATAATGACTGATAAGAATGAAAACTTTGTTTTCCGCTTTCTAATCAATATTTTAGAGGATATTTCAAATTTTAAGTCTCTCATAATTACAAATTTGTTGGGAATGTTAAGATGTAGAAAAACTGCTTATTTTTATTTATAGATTTATATTCTTACATATCATATACTATTTATACTTATATATTTATTTATTTACTTTTACCTGTTCCTTTGGTAAGTGCATTTAGGGAGGTTGTTGGTTTATTGTTTATTTGTTGCTTGGTTTTTTGGCAAAGCCTGACTGGTCCATCCATTAAGGACATAGCAGTAATAAGTCTACAAGAAAACTACAAGGATTTTATTGTGAAAAACAAACTTCATTGGTGCAAGTGGGGATATTAGCCCATAGATAAAACAGTAAAGTATCCAAGCCTCACACAAGCTATAATATAATTTTAAAAATTAATTCAAGATAAAATCAGAGCCTTGCGGCATGCCTTTAAAATAAAGGATTTTACCTTTAGAATGCTCTAATTAGTAAGGATTAGAATTTCCTACCTCTCAACTGCTATGAAAATATCATGTATCTGCTGTAATGGTGTGAAGCAATGACCAGAACCAATTTTAGATTTTAAAATATGTCACTGACTCTAACATCTTAGGAAGTTTCATCTCTTTTAGCCCCAAATTCTTTACTTGTTCACTGGGAAGAGAAGACCTACCTCATAGATGTACTGAAGGAATTGGATAAGATAATATGAACTATTTGGCGCATGTCTGAAACAGAAAATTAACGGTAAATGTTAGTTTAAACTTTTTTGATTGTTTGATTTCCCTTAGATTTTCCATGTTATAAATTTTTATTAATTTGGTAAACTACACATTAAAATGCGATTAGGTTAAAATTTGTGTTTAGCAACCTGATATGTTTTGTCACTTCTCCTCATTTATAATTTTGCTAAAATATGTCTCCCTACTGTTCTCTATATCTTATCCTCCACCCTAACCTATCTTCTTTTCCTAAGCACAGGAAAGATATTCTTATTTATTTCAGCATCTTTCCATTGTATCATCACCTCATCAAGTACTTATCAAAACATTAACAAGGACATTTGTGCCTGTACATGTTCAAATTGCTTCCTTAGAATGTTATGCTTCATTGGTGCGATGGGGAATTGTGGCCCGTGGAGAGCCTAAGATGTTTAAAATGGTCTGCGAAGAATTAGGAGTTGAATCTAGATACGATTACAATAAGGTAGAAGAGTTGTGAGAGATAAAAGCAAGTGATTTAACACATGTAAAGTATAATCTTTATTCTTGGTCAATCCATGTGTCAACCCTTCAGGTCTCACTGCTAAAACCTGTGCCCAAATAATGATGCATATCTCTGGATTTTCAAATTTGTATCAGGGAAATTTACTCTTCCATATGAACCACATGTATCCCTTACACTCTTTGTTGTTTGTCTGCAGGACGCTAGACTCACACATGCTTCCCTATCACTTGCTTATCCCCCGTGAATATCAGTGATGTTTTTCAGGTTGAATATCATTGTAGTTGTGTTAATGTATGGGACAGGGTATAGCAGAGACAGTTGTTGTATGGAAAATTACTGAAAATTAATTATTTGATTTTGTTTATTGTTCATAATCAATACCTTGAGGGAATGTTCACATTTTCAAATGTCAATCTGAAAAATTTATGCTTCTGTATGGGTACCAATTCTTTAAAAAAGAAGGTAGTTATTATATATGATAAACATACAACAATAAAATTTTTAAAAACAAAAAGAATATCCTTCTCATTCATGCTGAATGTGTCCTATATATCAAAAAAGATCATAGGTGTGTACTTTGTACTGTCTCATCAGACATGGAGGTCTAAATAATTCTTTAATGCTAAATTTTGTAGGAACAGAATTCTTCTCTTTTGAAAACTTCATCAGTCCTCCATTGATTTGTACACTTCTCTTTAGGTTTCCAAACATATACTTTTCTGCCGACCAATGTGGAGGCTATTTTGCTACTGCATTAGTGGTGCATTTAATTTCTTTTCAAAACTAAAGATCTAATACATAATAATGATAAGTATATACTTACAAAAACATAAGTAGAAGTGTCTTGTTTATCACACACCAACAGTCCATGACTGTGACTACTGAGAGTTGGTTTCAGTCAAGAAATGATAAGAAACACTGCTTTCTCATCTCATTAAGTGAATAAGAAGCAGTTTAGTGAAGATCACTTCTCATCAACTTCTACAACTCAATATCAAACTAAGCAAATAAAAGTTAAAGATTTTAGCTCTTTGCTATTGTGTGAATTAGAATCATCTAGGAAGTTAGTTTTCTCCCATACATTTCCAAACATGGTGCTTTTGGTCTTTATTCCATCTCCCGAGCTCTCCTGATTTGTTATTATTCACTCAACAAAACAGGCACTATGCTCTTACTTTAAGAGAAACTAATGGGCAAAAATATTATATTAGCAACAATTATTCCTCTACTGATATATTGTGTTAAGAGCAGGACAGAATGGATACAGCAACATTTTATCAAAATAATTTTACAATATGGTTTGTTTGAATTTATAGAGAACACAAACCACTCATTAGGCTCAGTGGAAATAGCCAGGTCGTGAAAATAATGTAAATAATAATACAAACTCTTTTCTGTAACTTCATACTATACTATACTATAGGACTTTTTAAAAGAAAAGAGTTTAAAATTTTCTAAAACTACAAGTTATCTGTTTAGTATGATGAAAGTTAACATATTATTTGTAGTAAATTGTACATGAGGGACTGGCCTGAAAACCAAGAGGTTCTACGAATGCCAGACATAATGATGGCTGAAAATACTTTTCACTGAATTGTATTCCATTCCTAGAAAAAAATTATTCCTTTCCTGTGGGAAAAGCATCATCTATTTACAATGTGCTTTATAGTTGAGAGAGAGGAGAGGAGGTCAATGACCCACCATGTTTTAGTGTGCCTCCTAACCAGGATAATGTACAGAGCTGTCAACACACATTCATGAAAAACATAGTGTAGAATTTTCAACTCTTAAAATAGAGGTGTAAATTCATGTACCTTTAAACATAAAGGAAATCTTATGGTGATTTTTTAAGTCCAATCACCAAATGGTAGAATGTCTGATCCTTTTACAATACAATGTCTATAAGCACTTTTAAAATATTTGGCTGTTTTGCAAGCATATGAACTACAATGAGGTTAAACTCAGCAAGTGTAAACTTTAATACATGTAAAAATTATTTTTAACAAACACATAAAAATCCAAAATACTTATAGGCACTGCTACTTGTGATAAATAGTACCTAAAATTTGCATGTCTTTATGTCAGGACCCTTCTAAATTAGGTTAAATGATTTCATTTGCCTTGATTACATCTATAAAAGTTTCTTGATTAAAGTTAAAGTTTGTGCTTGACTTCTAGAGACCCTCAGATTGGTTAATTAGCATCCATCTGGAGTATACGTAAATATAGTATATCCTGTTGTAATGTTTATGGTGACTTGGGCAATCTAAAGGACCTCAAGACTTTGGATAACCCTAAAATATATCTGCTAGTATCGAGTGTTTTTAAATGTTTACTGACTTTATCTGCACTGGAGAGGGAAAGGAGAGGGGCAATTTGTAGTATTTACCTATTTCTGTGGTGTAAATTCTTCCATTATGGACAATTTCAAGCTACCAACATTGCATAGCTGAATGTAGAGTTTGGAAGTCGTGTTATGAGCCTCACATGCCAAGAGTGAGCTGGTCTTCTCACTCTACTGACTGCCTGCTCTGAAACACCAGTCATTGATGCAACCGTGTTCCACTGAACAAGGATGAGAGGGTACTGAAAGACCTCATCTACTCTCTAACAGCAATATTATAAAGTAGCCAGTATGTTTCACTTCCCAAGGCAGAGATCAAGAGATAGAAGAAATTTTACAGAACTCTTCTTGTTCCTTAACATCTGGCAATGTCATCTGCTGGGGCCACTTTATGAAGCTTGTTGTCCCCCAGGCTAGGGTTGCACTGTAATGGGTCATGAGAACTCCCAGCAGCAGCCTATAATATCGGATTTTCCAAGGCTTTCTCACATACAAGTTACTCTTGGCTTCATGTTAGCCAAGGATACAAAATATGAGTAGAATAAGTACTTTGTCCACAGCTTCACATCCAGGTCTCCCTGACTGAAAGTCTAAAAGTTTTGATCTTTATGTTTTTTGAGAAAAGGATCTATAGTGACAACACTGTAATCATTAGGACCTGGAATTTAATTTAGGCTTCTTGTTTTAAAATTGATTCCAAAATTTTGAATAAAGAACAAACTAAAAGATAAATAGTAGGAAGTAGGGGGATCTTTTTCAAATGGGAAGGGCATCAAGAGATGGAGGGAAGGAGAGAAGAGGGAAGGGTATGAAAATAATTGAGATCTATTATGTACGTGAACCAATCGAAGGAATTGGACTGCTGCCATCCTAGGATGACAAGAGACCTCTCTAAACCTTTTACCCCACCCTGCCTGTGCTTCTGCACCTGCTAAGTACCTATAAGGATGGGTCATTAAGGCCTAGTAAGCATGGATGCAACCCTTCCCTCCCATTATTATTCAGGCCTGCTATTGATAGAAAACACTACTCCTGTACTTTCTCAAGCCTTTTCCTTGGCAGAAAGCCACAAGTCCTTTTCACTGCACTCTCCCCCTCAAGGCCCAGTGAAAGAGCTCATAGCCTGTAGGAGAGGACCTGGTCTGGTCTCAGGGCCAGGGCAGTCCTTCTCAGGTTTCTTCTGAAATAAACTGTCCTATTGAACTCGTACCTTTGTTTTCCCCCGTTTTGTCCTAACATCAATTCCTATAATGACTGTAATCATTATGTCATGCAAACATGTACTAATGAAAACTGAAAACTAAAATAAAATTCATTCCAGTAACACCAATTCTCAGCCATTTATTCTTCCTAACCGAGATCGTTATTTGAATATTCTCTTTTTTATGGAGGAGCTTAAGCAACTTCTACTTCTTAAAAATGATTTTATTTAAACATTATCATTATCGTTCTTATTTGTCTTTGTTTTCTGAAATTTATAGATAACCTCCATTAAAGTTGAACAGTACGAGGAATGGTACTTCGTTAAGAGTCACAATATCTAGGTTCTAGGAAAAACTCTGGTAAATTCCCTGTCTGACTTGTCCCCTGTAAAATGACTGGGAGGGACTAGATAGTCCCCAAGGTAATTCAAAGTTCTAAAATGCTATTTTATTAAGCTTAATTTATCTCTTTGCATTATTTCACAACCATCAGATAAAATTAAGGAGGCTGAATTGTGCTCTGCATCAATGAACTCCTTTCCCACTGAGCTTCTGGGTAGATTTGGCCAGGATAAGATTAGAAGAAGCTGGAAAACAAAAGAAAATTTAATGTATCTCTCTGGTTCCTTTCCTGGTAGTCCATGGTTTAGTAATGGCTGTATGCAAAACTCACAGCAGCCTTCTTCTGTGGCTATATGTATTAAGATGCTTGGTAAGAAATAGATGCCCATTGAAATAGAGTAATTAATTGAAGTTTAATGAAGGACTGATACACAACGGTGTATACGAACGTAAGGAAAACTAACAAAGAATGATGAATCATCCCATTATGTAGTACTGAAGGAGGACTCTGCTCACTCTCACCCTCACCCTTAGATCTCTTCCCACAATAGTAATTATTCTTCTACCATGTAATTCTGAACTATACTATATTATATGGGCATTTTATTAAAAATGTGAATTATTCATTAACAGAGGGAACCAGGGAGATAGCTCAGGAGCACAGTGCCTGCCTGGAAAGTGCAAGGTCCTGAGTTCAATTCCCAGTACAAAAAAATTAATAACAAAGGGAAAATGATCATACTATATTGTTAAATAAATAAGATTTCAAACTAATAGTGTGAGATGGAGTTTTGCAGTTTTCTTAAAAAATAACTTTTCTCTTTCCTCTTTTTATGATTTGTAGCTAGCTGTCTACCCAAAGCCTTCTGCAATAATGGATGTGGCTTTTCTGTAGGTGGCTGAATCTAGGGTGTGTGAATGTGAATTAAGAGTGCTTTAACTAAATTAGTCCACTGATTAGTTTAGCACATTTCTGAGTGTGGATAATGGGAAAATCCACTCTGGGACTGGGTGTCACCACGTAAAATACTTATAGCCTAGGTGGGATAAAAGAGAGAGGCTAGTGAGTGCTGCTTCACTCATCACTGCTACTTCCTGCCTACCCTTATGTATACTGTGTCTCCCCACCCATCCCATTCTGAATGCCACTCTGCCTTGAAACCAGCCAACTATTGACTGAAAAGTAACCAAGACTGATTTGAGTACCAAGGATGGAGTTACTGCTCTGACCGTACCTGACTATGTAGTTCAGAAGACTTTGGCACTGGCTTATGGGGAAGAGTTTTAAAAGAGCTGAAGATCCCAATTGCAGAAGCAGCCTTAGAATGCTGCAAAGCAAGTTTGATGGGGATTCTAATCAGAGCTCAGACTGGTGACAGAAATGTAGCTGGTAAAGACTAGGCTCGGGAGGTTTCAGATGGGAACAAGACATGTTTTGGCATTTGGACTACAGACCATTTGTATTATGTTTTGTCAGAAAATTTGTCTGCATTTTGCTCAAGACCAGAGATTTTTCCTGAGACTGAGATTAAAGGAAGTGAACTAATCAATCTGGCAGAAGAAATTTCAAGGCAGTCTAATGTTGAAGCAGTGGCATGGCTTCAACATGTTTGGGGGCTTTTAGCCAGCTCTACCTTGACAATCAAAAGCAAACAGCTAAGGAGAATGATTTTAAATTTTGAGGTTAGCCAGAAATAATGCTCAGATAAAGTTAGAAACTGCAAAGATAGAACAGAGAAGAGATCACTCGCTGAAAAGATTAGCAATTAAAAGCCAAGTATTTCAAAAGAGAACTATAATAAAAATGGCCTGAGAGCATTAAAAGAAACAGGAAGACTCCACCTTTTGCAGCCTCAAATTACAAGGGTGAGAGATCTCACTTTGACACCAGAACCTAGACTACCATGTTCCAGAATGGCAGAGGCTAGGGAAGTTGTTCCTAAGGACTTGGTTCATAATGATTGGCAGTCCAGGCACTGTATCCCCACAACCAAGAGAGAAGAAAATTTGGCTACTGCTCCAGCAAGTAGCAGACTTTGGCATCATCTATACGGTTCTGGATTTACATGCATGCAGGGTACAAGAGTTGTGGGATCGGACAGGTTTCCACACTGGTTGCAGTAGAAGGGCTGGGAGGCCAGGCAGTGTGCCCCTGAGAGAACAATATGTGAAGCTATAAGTGTGAAGCCAAAGATGCAGGAGAGACCCCAGAAGGTTGAGAAGCCAGGAACATGGATCATTTGAGGAAAGTTGTAAGCAGTAAGTAAAGCCAGTCCAAGAGAAAAGCTATGGGAGCCACAACCACTAGTAAGGCAACAGGGGCAGAGACACGCAAGCCATTTGGAATTCACATCTTGTCACAGACTGCACCAAATACTGCACATGGAACCATGTAATATAATGTTTTCCCTACTGGATTTTGGACTTGCTTTGGGCCCATTCCTTCCTATCCCCATATTTACACCTTTTGGAAGATGAATGTTTATCTTGTGCCATTGTATTTTAGAAATATTTAACTTGATTTTTATGTGTGCAGGGAGTCACAGGTAAAAATGTGCCTTAAATCTCAGAGGAAATTTTGGATATGGAAGTTTCAGCAATGGGCTTTGGCAACTTTTAGACAAGGACTAAATGCTTTTCATTATAAAGAGATGCATGACCCTCTTGGAGGCTGGGGCAGAATGCTAAGGCTTGGATCTAGATATCCTCCCACAGGCTCATGCACTCAGGTGAGGGTTTGCAGAGGTAGCTGAATCTAGGGTATGTGAATGTGGATTAAGTCTGTGCAAATAGACTAGGTTTAAATATGGTAAAAGTGGTTTAAATTAGTCCACTGATTGTTTTATTATAGTCCTGGGTGCGGGTAATTGAAAGGCTTACCCTGGGTATGGGTGGCACCACCCAAAAAGCTTGTAGATGGATAAGAGAAAATGGAAATAGTGGCTTCATGGCTGCTGCACTACTGTGTGATGCTACTTCCTGCCCATCCTTCCACAGACTGTTTCTCCTCATTCGCTGCAATGCCACTATGCCTTGAAACCAGCCAATCATAAACTAAAAGCTCTGCAAACTGTGAACCATGTCATGGGACCAAGCAACTGGCCTGGGAAGAATCCAGGATCTGGCCACAGGCCCAGTAGGAGGAACGGAAGTGACTGGGTCGTCTTTCCTACTTCGGTGGGGCCAGGAAACTGGGGAAATGCCAGCCACACAGGAGGACACTGACTAGGTGCACATATTGGACAGGTAGAACTGGCAGGATGGAAAAATACAAAACAACATTAAAAATAGGAGCCAACAGGTGATAAGTTAGGTGAACGAGCATTGTGCTCGGGGACGTAGACATGCAGGAGGGTGGAGCTGTCCTTGTTCTTTTTCTTTCTTTTTTAAATTTATTTTTAATCTTTTTTTCTTTAATTTTTTCTTATCTTTTTTGTCTTTTGTAACTGGTTGGGAAGAACTGAAGCCACAGAAAACTAATCCCATCCCCTAAACCCAGAGCCCAAATTCAGATAATCTTAACATACTCCTTATCCTTTCCTTTCTGCACTCTTCTCTAGTTTCTCAAAGCCTATAAGATCATGCTTTGTCCTCCAGCTTTGCTTATAATTCCTTTTCAGTTATCTTTGTTTTATACACGATCTTTCTTAAATTTCCCCCACCACAGGGTAAAACCACTCTACCAAAGGTAAACACTTTGCATTCAAGCTTCCAATTTATAATTGGTTTGGATATATAACTGTAGATTTTGCTCCTATAGTTCAAGGTACAAAATTAATAGTTACCACAGTTTATCAGTTTCTGAACTGTGCTTGATGCTTTTGTTATTTCTAATTATGCTACTTTAGGTAGGATATCATACCAGTTGTAATCAGTTATTCTCCCTCTTGTAACAATATTGGGAAGCTCTGGGATACTCACCTTACCACAGTCCAACACCAAAGGACTGGGAACTGAACCAAACAGATGCCAAAATTCCACTCTCAATTAATTGGGATCATAAGATATTGGGACAGACACAGAAGAAATACTGAAGATAAAATTTTTCCTAGAGAGGCCTTGATACCAGTGATATAGCTACCTAGTAAAAAAAGAAAAACTTACCAGGATCAACACAGAAAACAAAATAAAAATTTTTGAAGCAAAAAATGAAAGATGCAGAAGCAAAATGCAAGGTGAAGCTTCTAGCCTACCTAGAACAAGTCCAGAAGATGAAATGATAGTAATCAAGGTAAAGAAACAAATCCATGAAGACATAGGAAATCAGATCAGAAATAATAACTCAGATTAAAGAAAAAGAAATGTTAACATTCACAAGGGAATCGCTCAGCAAACCTAGAGTAGTGACAGATTAAAAAAATATTATGATAGGAAAAGGATGGAAATCATGAATGATCAGTATAGGAAAGAAACAGGGTAATTAAATACATTCAAACACGTATCCAGGAAACTAAAAGCTCCATTAAAGCTGGCAAAACCACTTAAATGAAACCGGAGGTAGACTTTCAGACCTTGAAGACAGATTTGTGGTTAGCGATCATGAAAAGAAATAGCTCTTTAAAATAACAAAGGATCAGGAAATAACAATTCAACAGCTGCAAGACAATGCAAAGAAAAACGATATAAGGCTGCTGTCAAGGAAAAAGGAGGAGTCAACACAAATGACATGAAAAAACTATTTGCAAAAGTAACAGCAAAAAATTTCCCAAGCATGGTAAAATAACCTGACATACACTTATGTGAGACATATGGAACTCCAATTAGCCACAGCAAAAAAAAATCTACACCCATATATATATATATATATATATATAATCAAGATCCCAGAATTTAACACAATAATAGAATATTAAAAACCATTAGAGAAAAGAAGCAGATCACCTATGAAAGAAAGCCCATCACAATCAGAGCAGATTTCTCAACACAAACCACCAACTCAAGAAGAAGTTGGAGTGAAATATTAGAGTTCTGAAAGCAGACAACTTCCAACACAGAATGAAGCTGCAAAATTATCTTTCAAATTAATGGAGAAATAAGATGCTTCCATGACAGAGAACAACTGAAGAAATTCATGACCACTAAACCAACCCTACAAAGAGTGCTAAAAGATATCCTAGATAGAGATAAAAATCACAATTCCAAGAAAAACCACAGAAAGAAACTACTAGTCAGGGCAAGCAATTAAACAGAGGGAAAAATCAGGGAACCAACAGCAGGAAAATACCATGACAAAGATAACCAATACATTTCAGTTATACCCATCAATGTAAATAGCCTTGATTCACCAATCAAAAGAAAAAGACCAGCAGAATGGATCAAGAAACAAGATCCAATAATATGCCATATAGAAGAAACAGATTTAATGCAAAAGGAAATTCATAGAGTGAAAATCAAAGGACAGAAAACAATCTTCTGTGCAACAGGAATCCAAAAAAGCAGGGACAGGTATTCTGTTTGCAGACAATATGAACTTCAAACCAAAAGGGATCAAACTAGATAAGGAAGATATATATATATATATATATATATATATATATAAACACAGGAGCACCTAAGTATATAAGACAAATATTAATAGACATGAAAAATCAAATAAGCAACAACCCAATTATAATGAGGTATCTTAACACAAAAAAGGATCCTGTCTCAAAAAGATAGATCAAGTAGATAAAACTTCAGCAAGGGAATGCCAGAACTAAACCACATCTGTAAACAAATGGATTTAGTAGATGTTTGCAGAGTATTCCACCCAACAACATCAAAACACACATTCTACTCAGCTTCACAGTGGATATTACCTAACATAGACCATACACTAGCCCATGGAAAATACATAAGTAATTGCAAAAGAATTGAAATTATCCCATGCATATTATCTAACCATAATACAATGAAATTGGAAATTAATGGCAAAAGAAACTGTGAAAACTACATTAAATCATAGTATTTAAATAATACCCTCTTCAATAATAAATGGGTCACAGATGAAATTAAAGAGGAAAATAAACAATATCTATAATTAATGGAAAATGTAGATAAAACATATCAGAACATGTGGGACACAATAAAAGCAGTCCTAAGAGGGTAATTTATAGCAGTGAATTCTCACATCAAGAAATCAGAACAAGCAAAAATAAACAACTCAATGTTGCACCTCAAGATTCTAGAGAAAGAAGAGAAAGTAAGCCCAAAGACCATATAAGGAAGGAAATTATAAACATCAGAGCAAAAATTAAAGCAATTGAGGCTAAGAAAACCATGCAAAGAATTAATGAATCAAAGAGTTCTTTGAAAGAGCAAATAAAACTGATTAAACCTTAGCCAACATTATCAAATAAAAAACTCAGATCCATTCAATGAGAGTTGAAAAAGGTGGAATCACTAAAGATCCTGTGGAAATTCAGAAGCTCATCAATACCTGCTTTGAAACTCTTTACTCATATAGAATGGAAAATACAAAACAAATGGACAGATTCCTACATATACATGAATTACCAAAGCTGAATCAAGAAAATGTAAAAATCTGAATAACTTGATATCAGTTAATGAAATTAAAAATGTAATTTAAAACCAACCAACAAAGTAAAGACCAGGTGCTGGTAAATTTGTGGCTGAATTCTGTAAGAAATTTAGACTACATTTCATGCCAATACTCCTCAATCTCTTCAATGAAATTGAAATGGAAGCAATATTCCCTAACTCTTTCCTGGAGGCAGGTATTACACTGATACCAAAACCAGAGAAAGACCCAACCAAAAGACAGATCTACAGAACAATCTCCTTAATAAATATGGATGCCAAGATCCCCAATAAATTACTAACAAAGAGAATGCAACAAATTATCAAAAAGTTTATACAACATGACCAAGTGAGATTCATCCAAGGAATGCAGGGATGGTTCAACATACATAAATCAATAAATGTAATATATCATATCAAGAGAGTCAAAGACAAAAAAAAATCACATGATTATCTCAATTGATGCAAAGAAAGCTTTTGATAAAGTCCAACACTCATTCATGTTTTAAAAAAACCCTACAGAAAATCAGACGAGTTGGTCTTTACCTCAATCTATGACAAACCAACAGCCAAAATCACACTAAATGGACAAAAACTGAAAAATTCACCCTAAAATCAGTAACAAGACAAGGATGTTCACTGTCACCACTCCTATTCAATATAATTTTGGAACATTAGCCACAGCAATTAGACAAGAGAGAGAACTAGAAGGAGTAAGGATAGGAAAGGAGGAAGTTAAATTATCATTATTCTCTGATCACAAGATACTTTACATAAAATGCCCAAAAGCGCAATTAAAAGACTTCTAGGTTTAATAAAGAAATTCAGTAGCATAGCTTAATACAAATCCACATTCAAAAATCAATAGCATTCCTATACACAAACAACAAACTCACTGAGAGAGAAATTAGGTAAACAGTATCCTTCACAATAGCATCCAAAAATGTGAAATATTTAGGAATCAATCTAACAAAGGAAGTAAAAGATCTATATATTGAAAATTAAAGTACTCTGAAAAAGAAGATCAAAGACAATCTGAGAAAATGGAAAGATATCCCTTGCTCATGGATTCAAAGAGCCAAAATTGTGAAAATGGCTATATTCCCCAAATCGTTAGATTTAATGCAACCCCAATAAAAAATACTGTTAGCATAACTCACAGAACTAGAGAAAATATTCCAAAATTAATTTGTAAACAGAAGAGACCTAGAATAGCAAAGCAATACTGGGCAACAAGGCAAGGCAGCAAATATCACAATCCCTGACTTGAAACTATACTACACAGTTACTGTGATAAAATCAACATGGTACTGTCAAAATAAACAGACTGAGGATCAGTGGAACAGCTTACAAGATGTAGACAAAACTACACACTCAGCCACCTTATCTTTGACAGAGGGGCTGTCTTGGTTACTTTTCTCTAGTTGCTGAGACAAAATACCCAACACCCAAAATGAAGGAAGGAAAAGTTTATTTAGCTTACAGTTTGTGGAGGGTTGAGTCCATACTTGGCTGGCTCAGAGGCAGAGTGGCACATAACAGAGGGCAAACTGTTCATGGCAGCAGAGCACAGCGAAAATAACAAGCAAAAGGAGAGGAATGGCTGCAAGCAGCCTCTTTTTCTCCCTTACCTTGTAAACAGCTTACCCCCACCCAGGGGGCGTGTAGCTCTCACACAAGGTCCATGCCTTCCTCTTCCACAGGCTCAGGATGTGTACAAAGTAAGCACCCTGGCTTTCTGCTGAGTCACTCAGCCAAACCTCTAAATTCCCCAAGTTGACACTATGTATCAACCATAACAGGGGCCAAACACGTTCACTCAAAGAAAGATAACCTCTTCAATAAATAATGCTGCAAACACTTGCTTCTGACATGCCAGAGACTAAATCTAGCTAAACCTATGTCTATCATCATGCACTAAACTAGTCAAAATGGATCAAATATTAAAATAGAAACACTGAATCTACTGGAAGAGAAAGTAGGTAGAAATCTAGAAGACATATGTGTAGGTAGAGAGTTCATGAACAAAACCCAAACTGCACAGGAAATACTCCAAAGAATCAACAAATCAGGCCAGGGATATAGCTCAGCAGCACAAGCACCTGCCAGGCAAGTGTAAGGTCCTGAGTTCAATTTTTGATACAAAAAAAAAGAATCAACAACTGGTATTTCATCATATTAGAAAGATTTCACACGTCAAAGGAAGTCACTAGCAGAATGAAAAGACAGCACACAAAGTGGGAAAAAATCTTAACCAGTTGTCCCTCAGAAAAAGGACTTCTATCTGGAACATATAAATAATTTTTTTTAAAAATTGGATCCTCCAAATTCAAAGATCCAATCCAAAAGTGCACATCTGGGAATCCGGGGAAGATGGCGACCGGGTGAGCAGCAAGGGAGAGAACCTCCTTAATAAACACCACCAGCTCGAGACAGACTTGGTGAGCGTGAATGCCGGAACCTCGGCTGGGAAGTTTAAACTGGGCGTATTTCTCTGAGATGCCGGGGGAGATGTGGTAGGGCGGACCAGGCTGCCGGGGCGAGACGTGGGAAAGTC